>JASDQU010738397.1:129296-143386 GCA_032191745.1 Picea mariana | reverse complement strand
GTTTGTTACATTGTATTCTCCTATAATTTCTATGTTATGAAATGTTACTTGTGTTGATTTAGCTTTAGTCTTGTCTTCACATGATATTTCATATCTTTGATTATCTAAATGTTGTCCATTATCTGTTGGTCTAGTTTGTACCTGTGATCGATCAACTATTTAGGTAATTTTGAGTTTACTTCTAATATTAAATGGTTGATAACATCACTGCTCAGGATTGAGATTTCTTTCGTCCTCAACTATCGGCCATCTTGAGGTCACGGGATATATAATTAGTTATCTTTTTGTTGTTATAAATTCACTCCAAAGTATGAAACACTTCCTTGAATTTCTTCAGGAAGTATTATGATTATTTTTTTCATAGGTTTCCACTAAATACAGGACAAGCAGAAGCTCACACAACGCATAGAGATGAACTTAGTTTATTATTGTTGATCAATTAGAGGTTAGTAAATGTATTGTTACTAAAGTTGTTTATATATATAAGTGAATAGCGATTACATTTTTTAGACGTTAATTCGCTTTGGTTGTTTTCGTTATATCTTCACAATCGTATTCATTCTTTGTTTATTGGTTTGATATTTAGATCATTAGAATAAATTTTGTTTTTTACTTTATCTAGTTCAAGAAATATTATCTCAAACTATCACTTTCACAAGGCTTTGTGCAAACCTTGTAAACTGTATATAAACTGTCTATAACCATTGTATATTCACACTCTTAGTTGAACATTGGTAAATATGTGTTGATTATACTAATCGTATTTTAGCCAGTTTTTTTTCCTTTAAGTTGTTTTTAGGATCTTAGTTGGCTAACGGAGCCATAAAACCTGTCAGGTTAGATCACACTAAACGGTTTGGGTTAAATAGACAACCTCGATCCAAATCTATCCTTCCCGTTGACAGTGTGTCATAAACGCCTGTCAACACAACATTATGATATGTTTCACCACATTGCCATTCTTCACTACAATTAGGGTTTGAGAGCGAAAATTTACAAAGTTTGTATCTCACTTGATATTGATCAGAAACACAACAAATAATATACCAAATCAAACCCTTGAAAATCCTCTATCCAATGGTGTTGGTATGGCGGCAATATGAGATCCTTGTCAAAACATATCAGCCATATAGTCCACACAACTATCACAGAAAACCCTAAAATAGCTAATTTTAAATCAACAATATTTGCACTTCTTTAACTCAGCTTCATACAATTTTCTTTTTGAAATTGGTTGTTTTTCCTAGAGAAACTCATATCTATAGATGGATTCTTCAAATTCTTCTTAGAAAGATACCAAAATTTATCTAAGTGTTGTGACTCTCTTTTTTCCTTTGAAAACCTACAAAATAGGGGGGAAATTCTTCTTTTTGGCCCAACAAAGAGCTTTGAGTGACCAATTGTAATGTACCCAATAGATCTTAAAATATAAGATAGAAAAGAAATCCATGACTTCATAAAATAAACCAAATCATTCACATAAAAAAATGAACGTAAGAATTGTAGCTAAAATCTTTGAGGTAGGGTAACACCATGAATTAATCCTTAAGGAAGGAAAACACTCCATAAGCAAATCTTTCTACAATTACAATATTCTTCATAATACATCTGGAACATTTTAGTAGGTGAAACCTTCTAATAATCCCTTTTACATTTATTTTTTCCACACTACTACATGGGCCTTATTTACTAGAAATGGACTCCATACATAGAAATACATAGCCATCTAACTATTATTATTCGCCTTGGGTACCTCCCTAGGCACTCCATATTATCCCACTAGGTACATTGCATCCAACATCCACTAACAGATGGGTGTCTAGGATATTTAGGATATAGTTGGAAAGAGGATCTAGATGAGCACATGCGCCCCAAATTTTTGACCGATGGGTTGTGAAATCTAATTCACCCCAAGAATCAACATGGGAAGATCTCGGAGGCTCGATTCAATCACTCTAACCTAGAATGACTTCCATTTGTGAGATAGGGCATATGTATGAATGATGTCCAATTCAAAATTCAATTATTTTGAAAAAGAGTTAGTTGAGATATGGTGAGCCAAACTTACCTTGTTTTGAAAAATCATGGAAGGACACTATCTTAGAGCCAATCCACCAGATTTTCCTTATGCATTTATTGCTTGGAAGGTCCAACATGAAAGACATTTCTTTAGTTACTTCAAGGAATCTTTTTTCTAAACACATAGTTTCATGTATCATTCGAACATTTGGTATGTGCTTCTGAACCATCTTTTTTAGGGTGTGTTGCATTGAAGTGACCCTTAGGCCCCTTACATTGAAGGAGATCAAGATCCTTTTAAACCTCAGGGGCGGGGGGAGTGGTATGATATGTTAAGGGCCCCTCAGATTGTTAGTTGTCTTCCTATGATGACCTCCCTTTTAGCTTCTTGTTTTGCATGTGTCAGATATTATTTTATTCCTCTTATATATGGTGGAACACTTGTCATTGTCAACTCTAGGCCCCTTGATTGTAGTTGGTTTTATTTTAATCGAGATCTAGTGCTATACTTCCTCTAAGTGGATGTTTCGGGGAAGATAAATTCTCCATGTTTGTTGTGGAGATATCATGACTATCTCGTCCTCCTCTATCTCTTTTAGTAACACCTACCCATAAATTTAACCTAATACAAAGAACATAGCTTACAATAATGCAACACACACACACACATGCACATTGCAACATTATGTATATAAGTAATAATTAGATTTACAATATATACATAAGCATATGAATCATTCAAAAATGCATTGAGCAATGTCATCACCAATTCTTTACATTTAGTTTTATAATCTTTACAATACTCAATGCAATATATTCAACAAAAATCAGCCATCCTGTAGTTCAATCTATTCAATACATACTTTGACAATATGAATTTCTAGCCCATAATGACTCAAATTCTGCTAGTCATAGTGCTCTACTATTTTCTATGGCAGTAGTACAATATTCTCAATAGGGCACTAACAATCCCTTAATCAAGGTAACAATACCCTTTTCCATATAACATTTTTTTCTCAAATTATAAAAAATATAATAGCTTAAACAAATCTCTTTTATCTCATCATGACCCTATCTATTATGCTGGTCACTTGTTTTTAAATACTCAATAACAAAATTTATACAACAAACTTAATGATGATCAATCAAGAACACACTTTAGTCAAAGCTTTGATGCATGCAAAATCCTCTTTCAATGCCCTTTCTTTATTCATGCAATTGTAACAATTATTCTTTTCTTTTCTCAAATTGGAGAAGGATTATAATTAATTCAATGTTGAGATTCTAAGTATTACAATTTAGAAAGATCAAGCTTCCACAATGCAAAGTATTCAACCTACTAGTTGGGAATCAAGATGAACTCTTTAATATTAAAATAGAGACAAACAAATCAATTAAAAGATATCTTAAACCTATTTTAAATAAGGATAATAACACTCTAAATCTTATCCCATTATTCCCAATTGAAGTAGAAGAAAGCATCTAGAAAAATATAAGAGATTTTCCTCGAGAAACTCAAATTTGCATCTACAAGACATGGGCATGGGTTTCCAAAACACAATCGATGGTCAGATGGATGCAGCTACAAGTTTTACAAGGATAAATTGCAGACAACCCCATTTGTGGCTTCTATGGGGCATGTTCTCGTATGTTCATATGGAAAAATAATTCACAATTTGCTTTCCATAAAAAAATTTAAGCAAGCATTGTGGGATTTTCTACAAGGGTTGGGTTGGTCTTGAAGTTGATTCTAAGGTTTATAACAACATAATCAACTTTTAAAACATATGTTAATTCCACTAGAATTCTTTAAAAATTGCAAACCCCATTCAATGTTTCTCCAAATTTTCAAGAATTAAAATACTTCTACAAATTTCAGATTGACATACTTGTTTATAGAAGACTGTAGATGATCATCCCTTCATGATTCTTTAGTTCTGAGCTTACTCCAAGTATAGGATCCAATTCTCCCTTGCCAAATATATAACTCACTTACAAGTTGACCACCCTACCAACTTCCAAATGGGTATTGCTCTTCCGTAGGGGCCCATGAGATGCAAAGGGTTGTATGAGAAGAGTACACAAACCAACATTCAAATTGTGTGGCTCCTCTAGAGAATATGAGGTCCCAACCTCCCAAGTACATACAAAATATTGAGACCAAACTCAACAATAGCTCGCCAAGAAAAAATTCAGCAATATGACATCCATCTAGCATTAGGGTGGAAAAGTCCAACTCTAAATCCCAAGCCTCCTTTCTTATATAACACTTGAGGCTCATGCCATTTTTCTATCTCATCCAAAATACTAATTATTTTAATTACTAAATTCATATTATGCACCCACCCATGTGTCACTCCATGCACAAGTAATTCTTTATTTAAAATGAAAAATAGATATTATTCATCACATCCCAACCTCTTCTCCTATTTTTACTCTTAGATGTTCCTTAGATCCCTTTTATTTTTCCTCATTGAGTGGGTGCACATGAAAATACTATTTTTCTATTTAAATAAACTTGTTTTTATTTCCATTTAACTCACCTCCTTCTATACTCATTTCCATTTCCAATTATAAAATAAGTTATATTTCCATTTTTAACAAAACATGTGCATAAGTCTACATGATCGATCAAACCACTCATGCAATTCATTCAATTTCATTTTATAAAATAAAATGCATATGCCAAAGGATACTTTTCTCACAATTTATTCATATATACAAGTACACATAAACTAATTCAAAGTTAATACCAAGGGTAAGGCCAAGTTACCTGAGAGCCTTCAAGTATTCAGTACCAACAGCTAGACATAACCTCTACAAATTTTCAAGCGCCCTACACCAAGATCTATACACAACCTCTAAATATGTTCAAGTGTGTGATACCAAGGGTATCATGTCCATGCATGCCCTTTAAGTACTACCCATTGATATGTAGCAAGGGTTCCATGTTCCCACATGCCCTTCAAGTATCATTTTTCAATGGTGGGGATGGTTCCATGGCTAGGACTTAAATAAACCAAATCATTCATCACTAGTAAGAGACTAATGGTAACTAAGGAATAAGGATTGACACCTTATTACACATCCCTTAGCAAGGCCTCATAAGTGACCAAATCCATTTCCTGCCCTTACGTCAATATGTAACCTATAGGGGAAAACATTAAAACATGTGTTTTCAACCCATTACATGGAAGGGACGCTAGTAGGTAGGAATAGGAAACCTAGTAGGGATGATTTTAAGGATGGAAATTTATTTTTAAATGTAGAAACCTTGGTGAATATTACTAATCCTTCATATGCCAACTATAAATGTTTGGCGATATTTTTGTAAAAATATTCAAATTTATAAGGATTTTATATAGTTTTATAAAATTTTGGCTTTTAAGGTAAAATAATTTTATCCTATATAATTTGGGTGAATCATTTTTAAAATAGCGAATCTCTTTTTTGGAAAAACCATGGAAAATTAGCCCATGTGAGAAATTCAGCCCCTAAAATCATCCATGAAACCTAGACCTGGTCTCCATGATGGTACTCATGTCACATCTAATCGTACAACCCTTTTCTCGTGTGTAAGCTTATTTTGAAAATGTTTCCCCATCTTTGCAAAGATCTAGAGACAACATGTCAAATAGAAATGTCCAATGATGATGAATAAAAAATAAGCAATGACATATACATGTAAACATACATAACCCAACCCCATCCTGGGTCCACATATCTTGACTCAATCTGGAGTCCATATGCACATGTGGTTCTTCCTATCACACTTGACAAACCATCAATCACATCATATAGCATAATCAATTTCATCATGTAAACATATGTTCATTTTCAATATTCCATAGAATCAGAAGAATATCAAATAATAAACCATAACATATGTCCACATCAAGCAGTAATCACATCAAACTAGATCAAATGTCTAGATCATATCATCCATAAATGTATCTGAAAACCTACTTGGTCATTCTTGTAGCTAGAATACCCTCAAATAGTAACATCATATGAGTCAAAAAATTGAAAGAAAAAGAGGGCACATCACCTTTTCTTACAGTTGTAGCGATGGAATATGAGTCTCCCCTAGATTTGAAGTTGTATCTTTTAGTTGAGAAGTTTATTCACTTGTAAGTGGTGCCTAAATGATGCTTTGGGTTTTGGACTCCATGATTTTCTCCTCTAACTCTACTAACATTACTTGAAGCTTTTGATTAACTTTAATGATCTTTGCATCAACTGAGGCCTTTTCTAGTGGAGTTTCTTCCTTGCAATGGCTAACCTCCTCCATATTTCATTTTCCTTTTTGATATTTCTCTAATGTTTCTACTTCCATATCGGAGGGACTCAAGACCATGTGTGAATCATCTATGTAGTTTGTTTTGGTGCTATAGGGAAGCAAAATATTTAAGTGCTCATGAGATTTGCAAAAGGTGCATCGATGGGGTCAAACATTTTTGTAGTCCAACATCTAGATGAAGTGATGCTCACCATACTCTATGATGATAACATCTATAAGCGCTTGAGTAGTATCCATCTCCACACAAATCAGAACCATTGAAGAATTAATTTTCTTCTTTATTTTAGGGTCGATAAGCAAGTAATTTTCCAACATATCCCCTATGATATTAAAAATCAAGAGCTCCCAAAACTCTATCAGTAGGCATGGAAACTTTAATCAAAGTGCCATCTTGTGTATTATTTCTCAGATAGTATTATAGCTCGCATGCCATCAAAAAAGAGTAAGACTTGTCATCCCCAAGAAGCGGGGTTCACCCATTGATAAATATGTTTGATATTTCACCGAGTTGAAGACAAAAGTATTATAGATCCATGCACCCAAAAGAACTTTGGGTGTGTATTGTAGAATATGGTTACATGTTCAAGACACCCACTTCTTCATATTCTATTCATTGTATCTTCATGCATGAAAGTGAGCAATGAGGGATTGTTCCATATATAGTATCACATTGTGCAAGAAAAGTGTGGGGTCTATCATGCCATTCATTTCCTCTACAGATTTTTCAATACACTTTGGTTTAGAGGTTATTCAAAGGGATAGAGGAATTAGAGGTTAGGTGGGCATATGTTGCAGGTGCTAGAATATGGGTAGGTTGCAAAGGGATCTAAGCTAGGTGGGTTGCTCGAGGAGGGAGGGGTTGGATTTGGGGCAAGGAGGACATTGTCTAAGACATTTAGATAATTTATGAAACCTTCACTCAACCATTGTGCTTTGAAGTCTAACAAGGGACCATGGTTATTGGTTGGTACGATGGGGTTGTCAAGATAAATTAGTTGAGGGTTGGCCTAAGTCATGAAAAAGCATGGAAGAAGGGTTTGGCCTGAGACCAAAGTTCTTGTCACGCGGTAAAACATCATGAGAAAAGAGGGATGGGAAGTTTTGATGTGTGTGTATGTGTGCGACCCTTAATTTCAATTGGGTGTAGCTCGAGTGGTTGGGAGAGAAAGATGTTGCCCCCCCCACTCTAGTTCAAATCCCACTTTTTGGTCTATATTTTCTCTTATAAATCTAGTTTTTATGAACTATATATGATATATTCATGATTTGTTGACATGGCCTTGTGCTTGGAAGAATTTAGGGATACCCTAGGTATCATCCTCACAATCAGGGGAAGAGCATGGAAAGTTTCCATAGAGGTGTGTGTGTGTGTGTGTGTGTGAATTGGGTTTAGCGCGAGTGGTTTGTGTTGAGGGGTGTTTTCCCCCCCACCCAGGTTCAATTCCCGAAAGTGACATGTTGATCTCTTAAATGAGCAAGCCATCAAAAAAGCCTCAACTTTCTACAAAATTTGGCTTACCCCGGGTACCATCCTCGAAATGAGGGGAAGTGCCCGGTGGGTTTCCCCGAGCTCTATTCCAAAGTAATATATATATATATATAACAATGGAATTCACCATTGTTATATGTCAATGTTGATCATTAGATATATATATCAATGATATATCAGTGTTTAGTTCATATCAGTGTCAAGTGTTTTATAAAACTAACACTGATATATATTGGTGTTGAGTGTTACATACAACACTCAACACACACACACACACACACACACACACACACACACATATATATATAAGTGTTCGGTTAGACTGACCAATTTTGGATAGGAGACTCATTCTTGAACTTTTAATGCAACAATTTCATGCCAAAGAATGCTATGACATATACTATTGTAATTTTGTTTTATGAATAAAATTACTTCCTTTTTTATATATCGTTGAGTGTTGTATATATATCAATGTATTGTACATATATAGTGTATGTGTATGTATGTACATTGATACTATATTGTAGTGCCCTCTTTTTATTTGACTAGTTTGACTGATTGGATCATATTGTTTGAGGGAATTTTGATTACAAAATGACTTGGTTTATTGACATATGTTATGATGATGAAATTTAATCTCTTTTGAGTATTCTGGATTGGATTTAATTGATATATTTGTAGTTTTAAATGAGTTTTGTTTTAATGTGTATATGATAATCATGGATGGACAAATTGTATAGTGATATATCATAACTAATGGTATTGATCCACTTGGTTATGAAAATTGAAATGATGTATTAATTTCTACATGTTATTGATGGTTTTCCTAGTGTGACATGGAAGCCATAGGTGTGCATTGATATGGGATTGTGTCAATATCGTACAAACTCCAAATTGAGTCAAGACATTATGATATGTCATGTGATTAATTATATGTTTCTAATTTATGATTACGAGACTATTTATTGTATTGATTTTAGTGTCTGTAGGCATAGGGAGCATGATTTCCAATCAATCAAGACATGATTTCCACCTACTAGCACTTTTTTTTTCATTCTTCAGGTTGAGAAGTTTATGATACATTTAACTATAGGTTGCATGTTGCCAATATGTTAGGCCATGTATTCGTTCACTCATGAGGTTTAGTTGAGGGTCATGTAATATGGTTTCATCCTTATTCCTTAGTGACCATCGAACTCTCAATAAGGTAGGAACATATTGAGTTAACATTGTTTCAATCGTTGTACCATTCCCCTACCAAAGAAAATTGGATGCTTGAAGGGCATGCATGAACATGGCACACATGGTACTTAATAAAAAGTAGTTCTTCAAGGACATGGAGAAATATTGCACCCTTGGTATCAATCATAGTTATTATAAATACATGAGAAAAATATATGACAAGTATGTGCATTTTATTTAAGTTCTTAAAGTTAAAAAAGCATAAGTGATTGATTGAGCATATATGTTATTGCGCATTTCATAAGAGGAAAAATAAGGTAGTATATTTAACATTTATTAGAAAATTGAATGCATTTGGACATGTGTATGAAATATAAAAAATTACTTTTAATTGATTTAAAAAATTTAATTACTAGTGCACCCATAAAACAAGGAGAAGAAAAAAGGAAAAAGGAATTCAAATTCAAATACATGTGTGGGAAAAGATAAATATACTAGTGAAATATTAATGAGAGGAATTAATTAAATAGAATAGTGACAACATGTGCACCCACTCAAAGAGGAAAAGATCAAAGGAACATCTAGGAGTACAAATAAGAAGAGTGGTAGATGGGAGATGAATAATCATTATTTTATATTTTTTAATAATCAAATTAATTGTGCATTTGTGGATGTGAGTGACCCATGGGTGGGTGAATAATAGGTAATTAGTAACTAAATAAATTACATGTTTGTATGAAATGGACAAGTGACTTGAGCCACAAATCTTATAAAAGAAGGCTTGAGCTAGAGAGCTCACACATGTTCTTGCTTCCTAATGTTGGATGGTTGTCGTAATACAAAGTTTTTTATTGGTGAATTGTTGTTGAATTTGGTCTATTAAAGAGTGCACTTGAGGTGGGATTTCCTCATAATATTGATGGCTACACTCTCTTCTCAGTTTCCAATATTGTACCTTCATGCAATCTCATTATAACTCAAGGATCCTTGGGGAAGGAGAGTACCTATTAGGAATTGGTAAGGTGGTCAATCGGGGGAATTTTTTACGATTAGTAAGCTGACAGAAAGATGAATACTTAAAATATATGGACTTATGACATTTTATCCTCCAAGGTATTTAGAAAGTTCGAGTTTGTTCCAATCCAAGATGTGCCATTTCTTTTTCCTTTAAAATAATTACCTTCTCAAAATATTTTTTTTTGAAGTTTCTTTAATTTGGTTTGTATTTGGAGTCGCTAGAACTCAACAAAGGTAGATAGGCATCACCTCTAACTTTTGTTTTTATTAGGATCAACCTCCCCACCTTGGTTAACCACTTATGAGTCTAATAAAATCACCTATTTATAAACTTACTTTGACCAGTCTTTTATCTTTTGCTCTCTTCAGCCATGGTTATTGATAATGCACTTTCATGTGCTAAGTCTCAATTACATAGAAGTTAGTTGAATGCACATGATATTATAGCTATAGGCTATAGCTGGAAGAGTTTGGCACCAACAACCGTATAATTAATTAGTAATAATATTTAAGTATATATTAATAATTAGCTTGAGTGTTAGGGAAATGGTAGTCACTTATGACTAAAAGTTAAAGTGTGTTTTAGTTAAACAAAGTTACAAAATTGTTACATCAGTTATGTAATTAGTCTTCTATGGAATAAAAATAAAATCACCTGCAAATTGCTTCAACACATTTGAAGAGTAGGAGGTTCAGTGATTAATTCCCAATGAGTCTCTCCTTCAAGAAGAAGACGCATACATGTCAGTAATTTTCTTGATATCCACCAAAAATTTTGTTATTTGCCTTAAAGATTGTTTTTTTCTTTGGCAAAATCCATTAAGAGCCTAAATTTTGATAGACTATCAAAATCTTTTGTATCATGCCATACCATGGCTTGCAAAATATTAGGAAAATTTATAGTTATTTTTGTTTTTCCAGACCTGATGTCGTATTTTGAGATAGTGGTTAAGTTTTTCCTTGTAAATTTTATTTTTTTGGACAGAAAGAGATAGATTTGTTCTCCAAGGCCAAGCAAGGGCCATACAGGGAGAAATATTGTTAATTTTTTTTAGATCTTGCAATACTTCAAAATAGATTAATTTGTACAATATACATACTACACAGTACAATAGACTATTTCAATTAAAGATTAGTAAGAAAAATCGACAATGAGCAGAATTTTTCTTCAAAAATCATAGCCTGTATGTTGTTTTGATTTTATGTGAAATTAGTAGGTATTCCTTTCGAATGGATATTGATACTCTGTTGAAGGTTATGTATTTTCTCTCTCTATGGTTTTTCTTTCATGTGTTTTGTAGAATAGCTTGATATTTCATTGTAATGCATGTTTGTTTTTCATTTAGCATAAATATGTTTTGTCCAAAACTTGCTTTGGTTTTTAAACAAGGTTGCATGGCAGCATTACCTGTCACCATGTGTTTTGTAGAACAGCTTGATATTTCATTGTAATTTATGTTTGTTTTTCATTTAGCATAAATATGTTTTGTCCAAAACTTGCTTTGGTTTTTAAACAAGGTTGCATGGCAGCATTACCTGTCGTCGTTGTCGTTGCAATACCATGTATTTTATTTGGTAATTGTGTTGGTGACTCCATTAAAATTGAACGAAATGAATTTAGCCACACGGTCTCTAGACATAGCCAGTTCAAGAAAGAATGATTAATGCAAAGGAAATCATGTAAATAAGTGAGTGAGATGCGATTGAGGTACTTACCCTTGGAGAATTGCTTTGCTCTCAAAATTTTCATGTTAGCTTTATGATCTGGACTCGTCATCTCCTCGTCTGATATGCTATAATAATCCCTTGCACTCAATGCTTGAGAGTAGATAGATGTAATTTTTGAGTGCTTGAGATCAGATAAATGTAATTTTTGAGAGTTAAGGTAGATGAATGATGGTTACAGAAAACTCAAATATCTTGACAATATATATGGGAAGCAAATACGTTGACAGTACATATAAGAAGTAAGTATGGGTGCATCAATAAATGGTTGATTATTGTTATAAGGTGGGCACTAGGCAAGGGTGGACCCAGAATGCCACGGTTTGGTAAGAGGATGAATTTGTGGTTTTCAGAGAAAAAGATGTGTCGAGCACATCAAGGATTCAGCGGTATCGAGTATCGAGGGAAGAATGCGCACCTGGGATTATGTTCCCTTTGCCAAGAATAAATTAGCGGATATAAACCCTCACACCATTGACATTACACTTAAAATGTTAAATAGTGTCTTCAAATCCATCTGTCACCTCTCCAATAATGGATTCAATTTAACGACCAGAAAAATAATTTAAATATTTTTAAAAAAATACAAAAAATCGACAGTATAAGGTTAAACTTGGGGAATAAAGGAGATGAACTATGGAAACCCTAGGTTGGGAAAGGGATGACGTTTTCTTGTGGGTGGAGAGTTTTTCTAACAATCGTAGGTGATTTTCGGGGAATATGCAACATCTTATTGACATTTGGGAGGAGGAAGAAGAAATTCTTGATTACAGTGTAGACCCGATGGGGGGAGTTGATATGTGGGGGTCGCTAATTGGATTCTCGGCAAGTTCCCTTATGGACACATCGTCCTCTTGGGTTGTTAGCAGAACATGGATGTCGACAGAGATGGTCTCTATGACGGTTCCAACATCAGGACCTCTTTTCATCAGTGAGTCCTATGTGTTTCCCATTTCTTCCATGGATGGTTTCCCTTTAGAAGTTCCTAGAGGGTTTAATGGAATTTCTCATGCATCAAGGATTCATCCTCATACTTGTCCTTTCTCTTCATGGACAGAGGTTCCCTTGGGTGAGAATTTGTAGCAGTTATATCTTGCAAGGTCGATAGATCTAGGGTCTTTTCCAGGGGGATTCAAGCCAAAGGTTTCCCTTTCGGAATGGAAATACGCGACAAGCTCCTATAAATCTCTCTCTTGGGAAAGCCTCAATAGCCCTCAAAAGGGTTTTCAGGACTCTTTCCTTCTAGTATAATTCACAGACTCCTTGTTGGTGCATGATCAGCCACCTGGGACATCTTCACCAAATCTAGCTCTAGGGTCTTGATCGACCTTGGTTGGGGATTCTATCTCTCGGGAGGAAGAGCCCCTTCAGAATCTCCAAGCCCAAGTTGTAAGTGTGCACAAGAAAAACAATAAGTGTGTTAAGCCTAAAAGAGGTTCGGACATGTTGGTTTTAGAGGAGGACATCACAATGGACCAAGTCTTGGATTTGTCCTCTACAACAGTGGTAATAAATGCCTGGGGTCATCGTTTTAATGCCAAATCCTTCAAGGATTGGGCAGGTAACTTATGGACGGGGCACTTAGGTTATGTGCCAACAGTCAAGATTCCTGGAAGGGGTTGGTTCACCTTCAAATTTGTAAGTGCAGAGGATGCCCTATGGGTTCTCAAATCCCCCTGGAGCATCGACTCAATCCCAATTCTATTTAAACTTTGGACGACACTTTTTGATGCAGGAAAGGAATGGTTAGATATTGTTCCTATTTTGGTGAGGCTCCCATGTCTCCCTCTAGAATTCTGGTCTAAATAAATCTTTAAAATGATTGGGAATACTCTAGCAACTTTTCTTGACGTTGATATGTCATTTTTGGCCTCAGATGAGTATGTAGTGTGGATCCTAGTTTATATAAACCTCAGAGAGGGGTTGGCGGAGGATTTGGAACTTGTGTCATGGGGGGGAATCTATTCTCAAAATATCAACTATGAGGGAGTCCCATTTCGGTAGGTGCCATAAAAAAGGACATGGTGTGAGTCAATTCCCTATGCCTTTCATTTCAAAGAAGATTCGATCGGAGCCATCTACAGTTTGAGTTTAGAAGGATCCCCAAGTTTCCTCTGTCCCAAAGTATTTTTGCAGGGGATCTTTTGCAGAGTACAATGATCGAGCTTGTAAAAGGTTGGTGCTTGGGGTTTCAGGCTCAGCTCAAGTTTTAAATTCTCAGGATGGCTCGATGTTCTCAGTGCCAGCTAGGTTCCAAATGCTCCGACAATAAGGAAGGTCCTCCCTCCTGGACTCGAAGTGATCGGGCCTTTCCTCTTAAGGTATGTCATTTTTACCTTCTCAATCTATTAAGGTTCT
>JASDQU010738397.1:89512-102613 GCA_032191745.1 Picea mariana | reverse complement strand
TAAAGGTTATTTACAAGATATCTCAAGGCACTTGTGGTTGAAATTTCATCTTCTAGGTTTTTATACTTTTGGAGATATACCCTGTGGAAGATATGGTTTGTTGACTAGTCCTATAACTAGTCTCAAACATGTGTTCTGAGTAAAACAATCATATCTTCTTTAGAGAGGATCTAAATTCTGTGAGACCAATTGCATTTGAAATAGTACAATACATAGTATGTCTAGTACACATTTTAGAATCAAGTATTAAATATTAGACACGTGGCATGCTATACAAGTTTTCTCTCCCATAAATGATAAAAAATAGCAAGGTTTGGGAAAGTTACCATAAATTTCACTTGGCACATCCAATTTGGGTCAAACCCATGGAATTGCATAGAATATATTTCAGAGTACTACATGCCAAATTTTTAGACTCAAAAGGACTAAAATTTCAAAAATACATTTGTCATCCAGGAGGACAAACTCCAAATTAAGGGTTTGAAAGGTACATAACTTACAATTTGCATAAATTTTTATTGGAATATCTATTTTTTTTTATTTGAAATTTGTAATAAATAGGAAAAAAAGGAGAATTATTATATTCTCACATGGCTACAAAGTATTCTCCAAAATTTACCTCACCAAATAAACCTCTAGGGAGCTCAACCATGACTCAAGATTAAATCGAAGAGATTTATTACCAGGTGGAAAAGAGGATCACTGAAAATAGGGAAAAAAATGGAACATAAGATGGATAAAACTATGAAAAGAAATATGGATGAAATGGAAAATAATATGGATAAGAATATGGACAAAAATAAAGTATAAATACAAAATCCATGAAGGAATTTCAAAATTCCTCGCCTTCCATGATCTTCCATGCTCTAGATGAGAGACTTGCTAAAGGAGATATGAAGGGTAGTATTCAGGTTGAACAACCTACCGATAATAAACAATTTTATATTGGATTTAACTCTAATAGTGGAGTTAATTATGACGGGGGTCCTAAATTCAACTTTCTCAAGCTTGAATTAAATAAGTTTGATGGAACATAGGTCTTTGCCTGGGTGGACCAAATAGAGAAATATTTTGAACTGCATAATATTATGGATCATAAGAAAATGAATCACATATCAAGCTTGAACGTGGAGATAAAACCATATTAATGGTAATAAGGGTAGTTAAAAGGAATCCCCCTCTTTATCATTATACTTGGGGTTTATTTACAAGAGACTTAGAAGCACAATATGGGAAAGTATGGGAACATAACTACTTTAGTCAATTGACAAGAATCAAGCACTTAGGTGATATTGAATATTATAATTCAGAATTTCAGGTATTGGCCACAAGGGTGGATGACACAAGTGATTAACATTTGTTGGAAGCTTACATGGGTGGATTAAAACAAGACATTAAACACAATATTTTCCTAAGACATCCTACAAATATTTGGAAGCTATCCAATTTGCTTGTCATTTTGAAGCCAAAAATAAGGATACATACAAGTCTACCATTGGAGCATATGCATGAAGCAAATATCATTTTGGGGTTCATAATACAACCGTACCCCAACCGAAAAGGTTGACACCTCAACAAATAAATGAAATAAGAGAAAAAGGGCCATTTTTCAATAGTGACAACAAGTACAGTAAGGGGCATAAATGTAGTGAGAAGAAATTATTCTACATAGACTGTGAAGAGGAAGAAGATTAGGAATTGAAATTTCCACAAGATCCAGATCTATAAGAGACTAGTCCAACAATATCTTGTCATGCATTGGCTGACATCAATACTCCACAAACCCTAAAGATACAAGGATACATCAAAAAGAAAAAGGTAACAATATTGATTGATTCTGGTAGTACCAATAATTTCATCAATTACAAATTAGCAAAAGATCTCAATTTATTTGTATATCTCACACCAAAGTTTCAAGTAATGATTTTAGATGGAGGTACCATAAATTGTTTAGGGAAATGCCATAGTATTAAGATCAACATTGGGGAGTAAGTTCTGGATATCCCCATGATTTCCATCCAAATGGGGGGTGTTGATGTTGTATTAGGGTTACAATGGTTACAATCATTAGGAACAATGGCCCTTAATTTTTAAGATCCTTTCATGATATTTTCCTCGTATGGCAAGGAAATTGAGCATAGAGGTATCCAATGGAAACCCTCTAAAGTGATAAGCTCTAATAACATGAAAATGTTACTCAAAAGAGACATCATGGTGTAGTTGCACAATTGTGCTCACTTGATGTTCAAACATCTATATCCTTTACTACATTAGATCTCCAAATAGTTATCAACAATATTCCAAGGTATTTGGTAAAGTTCCTAAGGGTTTTCCACCTACTCAATATCATGACCATACTATTCATTTGCAACCAAGAAGTGTACCACCTAACATTAGGCCTTACATGTATCCATATGCACAAAAGAGTGAGATTGAGTGCATGATCCATGAAATGTTAGAGATCGACATCATTCAACCTAGACAAAGTTCTTTCTCTTCACTAGTGGTGATGGTTACAAAAAAGGATGGTTCATGGCGTATGTGGCCATATTATAGACAACTCAACAAAATGAACATGAAAGATAAGTTTTCTATTCCTGTCATTGACGAATTATTAGATGAATTGTATGGAGGATTTTTTTTTACTAAGCTGGATCTTCGTTTGGGATATCATCAAATCAAAATGAGGCAGGAAGACATTCCTAAAATAATTTTTGTAACACATGAAGGCCATTATGAGTTTTTAGTTATGCCATTTGGACTTACTAATGCACCTTCAACATTTCAAATCTTGATGAATTCTATTTTCAAGCCTTTCCTTATAAAATTTGTGTTAGTATTTTTTGATGACATACTAATCTAAATCAAATATTGGGAAGAGCATGTACAACATGTTGACATAGTATTACAACTATTGGAAGAGAAACAAATTTATGCAAAGCCTTCCAAGTGAGGTTTTGGTATTCAATAAGTGCAATATTTGGGTCATATTTTATCTCATGAAGCTGTAAAGGTAGACCCTAACAAAATTAAAGCTATGAGGGAATGGTTGATACCCAAAAAATTGAAGAAACTGAGCGGATTCGTAGGGTTAACATGATATTATCACAACTTTATCAATAATCATGGTCAAATAGCAACACCCTCTAACAAGATTATTAAAGAAGGAATCATTTTCTTGGACTGAAGAAGCAACCAAAGCTTTTGAAAAACTTAAGGAGGCTATGTGTATTACTCTCGCCTTGGCCACACCAGACACTACAAAAAAAATTATTGTGGAGTGTGATGCCTCAAACCATGGAATTAGTGCAATTTTAATGAAAGAAGGAAGGCCCCTTGCCTTTGAAATTAACCAACTTAAAGGAAAAACTTAGTCAAACCCATTTATGAAAAATAAATGTTGGCCATACTATATGAAGTTCTAAAATGGTTCCCTTACCTAATAGGAAGACACTTTAAAGTAAAAACAAATCATGATAGTTTGAAGTACTTCTTGGAGCAACAATTATCTTTAGAAGAGAAACACAAATGGGTTACAAAGATGCTAGGTTATGACTTTGAAATTATCTACAAAATGGGAAAACGTAATGTTGTGGCAGATACCCTTTCAAGGAAAGAAGAAGAAAAAGAAGGTTCAATATGTGTTATTTCTATTCTACAATCTGATTGGGTGGAAGAAGAAAGGATAGATTGGAAGTAAGATCAAGAGGTATGCAAGATAATTCAACAAATACGCGAGGACCCCAGTTCATTAGACAATTTTGTATGGAAGAATAATTTTCTATGTTATCATGATCTCCTATATTTATGTAGGAATTCCCAACTCAAATATAAGGTCCTTATGGAACTGCAAACTTCTCCTATAGGAGGACATTCAGGATTCTTGAAAACAGACCACAGGATGAAGAATGAATTTTTTTGGAAAGGTCTTAAAACTAATTTTTAGAATTTTGTGTCTAAATGTTTAGTATGTTAATAGAATAAGGAAGAAACAATAAAGACACCAATTCTCCTACAACCATTAGCTACACCAAGTCAACGTTGTGAAGAAGTTTCAATGGATTTTATTACTGATTTACCCAAATCTAAAGGAAATTGGTAGTAGTGGATCAACTGAAAAAGTATCCCCATTTTTCTCTCTTTCTCATCCTTGTAAAGAAAGTACAATAGTTTCAACATTCATGGAAATAGTTCAAAATCTAAATGGAGTCTCCAAGATTATTATAAGTGACAGAGATCCAATTTTCACTAGAAAATTTTGGAATGAATTATTTTTTTGTTTGGGTACTCAATTGGCTCATAGCTCATCTTACCACCCTCAATCTGATGGGCAGAATGAGATTGTAAATAAATGTCTAGAAGAACATATTTGTTGTTTTTCATTCGATAAACAAACAAAATGGGTCAAGTGGTGTTCTTAGGTGGAATGGTGGCACAACACATCCTTCCATACTTCCTCAAAAATATTTCAATTTATGGAACTTTATGGATACCATCCTCCATCCATTAAATCACCATTGAAAGGGAATAAACAGTTTCAAGTAGTGGAGGACCACATATGGAACCAACAAGAGGTTCTCAAACTATTGAAGGAAAACTTGGTTATGGATCAAAATAGGATGAAACAACAAGCATATCGACATTGCAGTGAAAGGGAATTTGAAGTGGGGGATTGTATATTTATGAGGCAACAACCATATAAACAGATGTCCCTCAAGCAAAAAAAGGACACTAAATTAGCACCCATATATATGGCCCCTATAAGGTTTTTCAAAGGATTGGAAGTATGTCTTACAAATTGGATTTGCCTCCCTATTCATGTGTACATCCAGTCTTCCATTTTTCTTGCTTAAAGAAGGTAATCAAAAATAAGATCCTGGTTCAAACTATTTTACCAGAGATTAATGAAGAAGGTTAAATCATACCAAAACCATAAACAATCCTTGAAACAAGGATTAAATAATTGAGAAACCTAGCAATCACGAAGTACCTTGTCAAATGGAATAACCTACCAGTGAAAGAGGTAACATGGGAAGAAGAGTTCTTCATGAAGAAACACCTGCAACAATCGAGTGTTGAGGAAAACACTTATTTGAAGGGGAGGGGCAATTTAATACCTAGACAAAGCCCCATTTTATATATGAAACCCCTTGTTAAGCCCTAGATATTGAATTATTACATTTATAGTATTATAATTAAATATCAACTAGAACCCTTCATGGTACCCTTTCATTATAATTGTACCCTTTGTCTCATATATCTATATCTACAAACACACACACACACACACACACACACACACACACACACACAAAACAATGAGACCTAGTCTTAGGATCATCTTATCTTATCTTATAGTGTATTCAGAATTGGATATACTGTAAAACGAGGTTTCCCCCTCAAAGTGGACTACATTCATTGACATTTTGTCATTTTTTAAGGTGTTGGATCATAACAAAAAGACCCATAATAGAGTAATAATAGTGGAGGCCATTCAATGTAAGGTGGAATAAGTCCCATATGCTTGTATATATTAATAAGGCCCATTATAATAGTAGTGAATAAATGTAATGGGACCTCATTAAATAAATGCCACTAGGTAGTTAGTAGGTTGTTATGATTAGGGTTTCTTAACTAGTTATAAATAAGGATAGAGTCCTCCTTATGAGATGTGTAGAATTTTATTATAATTGGATCTTATCTCAATCGAAGGTTGACCCCTCTAAGAGGCAAGTGAACGCGAGTGGAATCCTTCCATAAAAGGATCAATTGTAAGGTGTTGTCCTACCTTAAGGGTTTTGATATTAATAAGGTGTCAAGTGTTTATGATATCTTGTGTGTGATTTTATATTTAGATCTTAGGCACATAACATTTGGCATCAGAGCTCTTTATTGGGCCAAAAAAATGGAAGTTTTTTTGTTTCTTTTTTTCGTAGATTTTTCAATGGAAAAAAGAGGGTGACATAATTCAAATCAATTTCTGAAATGTTTTCTATCGAATTTGAAGGAGAAAGCTATAGATCTAATTTCCTCTTGAAAAAATACCCAAGTTAAAAAAAATTCGTTTGAATTGTAGTATGAGAAGTGGAGTTTTCACTAATTTAAAATCATTTGTTTTAGGGTTTTTCCGGGGATGCCCACACGATTTGAAGATCATATATATTTTAACAGAGTGACCATATTTCAATCAAAACAACGCTAGTATATGTGAGTGGCCATGGAATTTCATAATTGTTGTCATAATAGCTAATTAGAAAAGTGTAGTAGAATTTCTGACCATTTTAATTTAGTTGCGTCAAGGAGCCCATTGAAAAGTGATTTTCTTTGAAACCCTAGTTCTATTTTGGAGTTATAACAAGGAGAATGTTTTTTTATAGGAAAATATGATGGCCCTAATATTGAAGAATTCATATAGTACCAAAAGTCATTATGGCAAGAGAATAGGAAAGATTATCTATAATTTGGTTTCAAAGAAGATGCTACCATATGGTGTGTTGACAATTAAAAATTGTCAACAAAGTTTTGCCCGCAAAGTGTTGCTAAAGCCTATTATTACAAAAGCTAAATAATACTAGTAGGTGGGGCCCCCTTGAACTATTGAAGATCAGATCTATTCATTTTTTATGTTCTGGTGATGTGCGACATGGCTTACATGGTTGATGAGATCTTTTGTTATTGGCTATGGTTTGAGCTTATGAAATGTTGGTTCCTTATGTTACTATAGCCTATGCTATTCGTTGATATCATTGCTATATGTTCTTACTGTACCTGCACAACAACATGTTAGTGAAAATACATAAAAGGCAGTTTGGAGAAAAGTAAAAATACTATAACAAATGCAAAGGAAAAAAAGATATAGTTCTGCAATTTTACTATACCACATGCAAACAATTGGAAGGAAATAANAAAGGGGAAGAAATTAAATCTATCCTATATACTATACTACATGCATGAAAGACTTAATGATTATGGTTAAATATTAGCTAGCAATTTAATGGCCATGCGATTTAATTGAGTTATGTGGTTGATATACATATGGTATATTTGGATGGATGGAATGTTGGTGGCTCATTTGACAAGGTAATGGGCGTTAATGGTTATGCGAATTTTTTGAGTTATGTATTGTGTAATAGGATATATGATGTGGATGGCGCATTTGGCAAGTAATAGATGCAGATTCCAACCCAGAGTTAAATTAATGGTGTTAATTAAGGGCTTGTTGGCATGTACTAACGAATTAATGCATTGTGGGTAAAGGCAGCGTGCATTTACTGCACGTCACCTTTACTCATCCCGTTAGCCGCCACCCTAGTCGGGCTATTGTTCGACCTTGCTGCTATGGTTATGCTCTGACTTCTTAGCAGAGAGGAACCACTCGACCAACTCTCATTTTAAGGAATTCGATTACAAGTATGTCTTTTTTGGCCATTCATGAGTCTGCTCTGGTTATGAAATGATTAATTGTGTTCTTGGAATGAAGCATTGATGGTTTTTTATGCAATAATATTGAATCCATAGAAGTTGTTGGTCATCCTGGGTGTTATCAACCATAGGGGCTCTCTATGATCTTTGCTGGTTTAGTTAGAGGGTTTTGTTGGTCTTGTTCGGATGGCTTCCCTCACGCATTCGCCTCAATATGTCAAGCTTTTGGCTTTCATGGGTTTAATGGTTAGAGGCATGTTGTGTCACTATGTTTTGTTCACTTGGGCATTGGTTGATTTCACCACTAAGGGCCATGAAATGAGTTCCCTGTCCTTACTCGGCCCTGTCTTCCCCTCAGTGTTGTGGTTGTTTGATCGAAGAGCACGAGGGTTATACCCTGCATGCGTTAGACAACATCACCAGGACGAATGCGAACGTCACCTTCTGTTATGGCCCCTTCCATGGATTTGTTACCGTCCACGAATGAGTCATGGTTCTTCTTTTAGGTTCATCGTTGACCTCAAAGTTTTCACCATTACGACGAATTAGCTCTGCTCTCCCCGTGTTGGCTACAAAACAAACCCTTAGCCTTTATTCTAAAGCTTTATGGAGAATATTGTCAGGCCTGTCAAGTTTACTATGGGTTATTGTGGTTTGGATGTATTGTTGATTAATCTGAATACAGACTCGCCTAGTTGGTCATATGATAGTCGTGTTGGTTTGGTGTTTAGTCCCTGTCCTTACTCGGCCCTGTCTTCCCCTCAGTGTTGTGGTTGTTTGATCGAAGAGCACGAGGGTTATACCCTGCATGCGTTAGACAACATCACCAGGACGAATGCGAACGTCACCTTCTGTTATGGCCCCTTCCATGGATTTGTTACCGTCCACGAATGAGTCATGGTTCTTCTTTTAGGTTCATCGTTGACCTCAAAGTTTTCACCATTACGACGAATTAGCTCTGCTCTCCCCGTGTTGGCTACAAAACAAACCCTTAGCCTTTATTCTAAAGCTTTATGGAGAATATTGTCAGGCCTGTCAAGTTTACTATGGGTTATTGTGGTTTGGATGTATTGTTGATTAATCTGAATACAGACTCGCCTAGTTGGTCATATGATAGTCGTGTTGGTTTGGTGTTTAGTTACTGCATCTGGATAATAATGACAAACCCTTCATTGTTATTGGCACAACTCAAATTACAGAACCACTCTCCTTATGATTAATAACTTAGTATTTTTTAATGGATAGGGTGGCTGCCCCGATTTGAATTGATACGTGGGTATGCATCGTTTCCACAACTTGTTAGGTCGATTGATTGTTATAGTAGTGGTGAATTGGTTGGTTGACACACAGTCACTGGTATTTTTTCACTAAGGATCATTTGGATGTATAGCTGGCATTGGTTACAATCGTTTGATGTTGCTCACACATATCACATTGTGTGTGGTGTTTCTACACAATGAAATAGTGGTTATTATAACTGCCATTTTCTTTTTGGGGCCAATGGTTTTTGCAACCATGATGGTTATATGAACCACATCCACTGCATGCTTGTGTTTGCTTGATTGTATAAGCCGAGTTGCACATAGCATAGTTTATTACATTTTGACTAAATCGAAGCCATATTGTATTGTATCGATGGCTCAACATGATGGGTTGAGTTATTTCTATGACTGTGTGTTTGTTTTGTTAAGCGAAAATGTTGCATCGTGGTGTTTTGTTGGCTGTGCACTGTGTATAACATGGATAGCTTGGGTTTCACACACAGGGATACCCACAAGGTTTTAAGCATGTTTTGTTGCAGCCCGATCATTTGTTTAGACAGGCTTGTTGTTGATACCTCGTCGTGTTGGATGGGTGGCCCAGCCTTTTAGAGTCACTTAGAGTCACATTAAATTGGGCTTGCACAATGATGGAGTTATAGTTGCATGATTGAATTATTCGATGCATAGCTTGTGTTGGAATGATGGTTGTTGTCTATTTAATTGTCAATTCAGGTTTTGGCAATTTGATCTTGATTTTTTGGTTTCTTCCTATATATGTTAACGGATATCATTGCATTAAAAATGACAAACCCGATTGTAGTGATACTGTGACTTCATTGTAAATTTTGGAAACATGAATTTGAGTATATTTGATTGATTGAAGTGATGTATGGGCAGTGGTTGACTTTGATGGTTAACGTAGTGAAATGGTTACTGTTTGGATATTGTTATAAGATGCAAAGAAAGGAACAACATACTCTTTATACATTATGTGAAATGCATACTGTCTTGTGATGGCACAATATTGGATATTTGACTATGAATAGTGAAATAGTTAAATACACAATAATTGTTATTTGGTCGCAATGATTGTTGGTTGATGCATCTCTTTTCACAGAATGTTTTATGGATCACTTAATTAATTTCATGAACAATAATCGTTCTTCTTCCCTTCCATTATTTCATTTTCCGCTAATTACAAATCCCATCACCTTCCCATATTCATTTTTTCACTCCCTATTTTGAAATTGATTACAGTCAAGAGAAATTCGATGTGAAAACAGTTGAAAGTGGCAGTGTCTTGTGTGCATTATAGTGATGTTTTATTGGTTTTCTTTGCAATTGATTGTTGTTTTCATTGAATCAATACAAACCCCTCACATATCCAAAAAACCTTTTTTTCACCCCCTGCTCATTGATTAACAGTAAATCAATTTGTATGGATTGGATTGCATGATTACGATGCATCATTGAGCCAAATCTATTTCATATTTTTAAGAGTTGTCATGTATGGTTATTTAAAAGACTATTTTCTAATCAATCATGCATGGAGGGATGAGTTTTTTTTATCGAGGTAGCCATGGCCGAGGAAACAGAGGTAGAGGTAATTGGAACCGAGGCCCAGGTTCTCCATACATTTTGATGTTGATTCATAAGAGCTTGGCCAATTGTTTCAGGCCAGATTTTTCAATTGGATTGGGCAGGGAGTAGTCCAACCTAGGCCTGAAAGGCCTTCTTTCCAAGCCCTACAATCCCATGGTATCCCTATACCTCCTCATGTCTCATTGCAACCCGAGGTTCTTGAAAATGATGGATGGCAGGAGATTGTCCACCCGACAGTCTCCCAACATCATGGATGACCCAACTTGTCCTTGCCTGCTCCTCCGCCTATTAATTACATTGTACAAGTTACCCCTGACCACTCACCAGTGCAATCCTTCCATGCTAGAAAGATATTGAAAACTAAGGCCCACCATGCCCTTGATAAAGGAAAAGCCATTATTTCCCCTTCCTCACCCTCCAATGGCTCTGAAAAATCTGTGTCTTCCTGGATGCATTTGAGGGACGATTGTTCCCACTTGATCAACGAGATTAGGCCTAAAGGCTCTACACAACCAAAGGCAAATTCGGGGAAATCAAAAGGTGATGGAAACAATCAAGGAAGGGTTGCATCATAGACTGGGAAATATGGTTTTTGAGTTTTTATTTTTATCCATTGTTGATGACAGTTGACTTCAGGAAATTTTGGACAACATGTTTTATTTTGGATATATGAGTAATATTTTTGAAAATAATTTCAATTTTCATGAGCTAAATTTGCCAAAAGTGAATATGTTGATGTGAGACATAAGGAGGTGTGTTTTACTTAACTAATGGTTATGTTATGATTTTTATGATTGTTGTAAACTAAAGGGAGTCGCAAGGGGTCCCACCTACTAGTTATTATTTATTTATAACCCTTATTATAATTATTACTCTCCCCCCTAACTAAAGTTAGTTGAGTCCTTTAATTTACTTAACTAATGAGTTGGTTGAACTACTTAAACCAACTCTAATTTGTGTAAAAGAAAAAGGAAAGGGAGGAACAAGAGGAGGATAGAAGTAGAAGCATGCTAAGGTTTGTTCTTTGATTTTATGTTGAGATAATTTAGTTTTCATTCATTCATTATTCATCGCAAGCCTAATTCTCTTTTATGATAGCAGGGTCTTATTGTAGAAAACAATATTCAGGGCTGAATCACATTATTCATAAACTTTTTTTTTCCCAGAGGTGTTGATCTATCTTTGATAGTCTGTGTAGACTTGTCTGTTTGTGAATTAACTTCCATGACTGACAAAGGATATTGTGCGGAATCGAGTGGGAAACAATCCGTGGCAAGTTGATCCAACTTTTAGAGTTTAGTTTTGGTTTTCTGTCAGAGGTCCTTTTGTATGTTCCATCGGGGATGTCTAAGTTTGACTTTGGTCCAAAGTTTCTACATGAGATTTTGTAAAGAAAAGGACTCTTTGGTGAATTTGAATGAAATAAAGGATTTCTTTATGTCTCATTTGTCTTGATTATCATCTTGGTGACTTTTCTTCTATCTTTACATTTATTTCAGCAACTGATATATTCAGAAAATTACATAAAAAGTGAATTTCCAGCAAACTTTTGTTGATAAAAGACTAGCCTAAGCACTTGTAATTAATACTTGTGAGATAGGATGTTATTTTTGTTGGCTATAAACATAGGGTTATATTCCCGTCTATTTTTCTTTAGCCAAGAAGAATCTGAAAATGCTTGAGTAAAATCATTTCATATCTTTTCCTCAACATTTATTGGCAACCATACTGGGGAGATCTTCGATATCTCTCTGGTTAATTTTTTATACTCGATTTTCATCGATACATCTTTCTTTTTCTGAAATTGATTCTTTGACTATTTTGCTATTAATGATTGTTCCTGTTGCAAGACAGCCCAATATCAAGCCCGGTCTTCAAGACCAGACTAGCATTGCTTTTGAACTTGTTTAACACCATTATAGACACTGCCAATACCTGTGTTGATCTTAACCATTCTTAGGCAGCAATTGAACGAGATATTAATGCTCAAGAACAATTAGAGGCTAGACGTAGACAACCTAGAAATTAGCAGTAACCCTTTTGTTCCTTCAAGTTTCAGCCTTTCTTTCATGTCCTTAGACTCTCGTGCTTCTAGAAGAAGAACAGGATTGTCACCCAAAACCAATCCTATTTCTGAAATAGGAAGAAGGAACATTGTGTTATCTTCCCAACAAAGTGCTCTAAGGAGGACTTTATCCGATTCATCCATATCATCTTTCTTGTCCCCATCTATCATCCAGAAGATGGCATCTAGTGGTGGCTCTAGTGGCACTGGAAGTGCTCCATCTTCCCAATCTTCATCGTCATCAGTGATTGGTAGCTTGTACAACCACCATATCCCTGTCCAATATACTACAAACCCCACCAAAGTCATAAAAAAGTATGGGATTTTTTAGTTCGAATAAGATGCCACAACCACACCGTGGAATGTGTCCTATCCTCCTAACCTAGCATGTGCTACTCGCCCACTTCCGAAGTTTAAAGAGAATTTTCCTAAGTTTTCAGGAAATAACACTATAAGTACCAATGAACATCTAGTGGCATTTTCTAATGCTTGTCATAACATAGGGGCCAACATCAATGACACTTGCATGTGCTTGTTTGTCCATTCCTTGGAAGTAAAGGTTGTGACCGACTTCTTTGACCTTCCTCCTAAGATTCTATCTACTTGGGTGGAATTAATCTACTGGTTCAAATCAGCTTATGGGAAATCTAAAAGCCCAGCCAATAAGTTAAGGGAATACAATAATGTTTTTTTTTGTTTGTTAATTTGTGCGAGACCTGTTGGCTACGCGATTAACCTGTGGCTTGAGAA
>JASDQU010738397.1:78481-88802 GCA_032191745.1 Picea mariana | reverse complement strand
AGGTGTACATAAATTTAGATACCCTATAAAAAATCCCCCTTTTTATATTTCTGTAAAGATCATGGATAAGATTGCCCATTGTTTCCCCATCGATGTTGGTTCAGGCCCAAGTATGATGTCAAAGATTATTATGGAAGAGCTAGGCTTGTCTTGTACAAATGAAAATGCTAGAAGAATGCTCTCCTATAATAGTCTACAACAAACAACCATAGGCGAGATTAAGGATGTAACCCTAGTTTTATGTGTTCATCCTGAGATAAGGACAACCCTCAGCATTTAGGTAATCGATATGCCTATAAGAAAATACTCAATTATCTTGGGGAGAGATTGACAAGCCTTAACATGTGGATACCTCTCGCTCGACGGGACCCATTTATCCATTCCTCGAAATGGTAAGAATATTATAGTCCTTAGAGAGGGAATAATTTCACCCTGCATAGAGAGTGTTCTGCAATCTAGCGTAAACTATATCGAAGAAGACCTAGGAGTGTATTCCATCTTTGTTGAAGAGGATAATATTCCTTTGGAAAAAATTAATTTAGATGATGATATATGGCATATGCACTTTGATGGTTCATGCTCCAATGAAGGTAATGGGGTTGGCGTTATCTTGGTTTCTCCTACAGGGAAAATTCATAATTTGTCTTACAGGTTAGAGTTTGCTTTTTCAAACAATGTCGTTGAATTCAAAGTGTTATTATTGGGCATTGAGAATGCCCTTAATCTCAGTTGTGGTCACCTTTCAGTTTTCAGAAATTCTGAGCTTGTTATGAACCCGATACATAATATATGCTCTCCTAGCAACAAGCTGATGGAACAATACTCACAAACTGTTTGGGCACTTGTCTCTAACCTTCTATCTTTCAACATCACTCATGTTAAGAAGGATTTGAATTCAATGGATGATCGGTTGGATGTCTTTGCAGAGTCTCATAATCAACAACTTTTGCCTAATAGGCCTGATTGTGCTTTTCAATCTCTACGTCGTCCATGTATTCCTGAAAATGAAGGATCTTGGAAGGCCATCCTTAACGATGAGAGAATTTGTGTTGTCATTCAAAATGAACCTATTAAGCCCGAGGAGATTATATTCATATAAAATAATTAGATCCCCGAGGGCTTGAATCCTATTGAGAGTTCGTTTTCATTGAGTGTTGTAGGCAATAAAGAAAAACATGAAGAAGAGGAGTTACGAAAGAAGGTGGTTGAAACCATCCTCCTGAACATTAGGACACCTGAACCTTCAACGAATGTTAAAATAAATGTCCAATGTTATGATAAAGAAAAGATGGAGTCCACCGAGCTACTTGGTGAATCTCAAAAGGTTTTTGCTTGGTCTTATAAGGACCTTCGTGGTTTTGATCCTGGTCTTGTTCGGCATATTATGAAACTAGATAGGAAAAAACAAGGACTTGTTAACTCTGCACTAGGAGCACCCTTTCGAAGGGAGTTGAGAGATTATTTAAGGGATGGAATGATTTTTTCAATCCACCCTAAATGGGTTTCATTTTGGGAATCGATCTCGAGGACCACTGATAATATCAGAACTTGTATTAGTCTTCAAACTTTTAGGCAAGCGATTATGAGAAATCTCTTCCCTCCTCTCAATATGGAAATGTTTTTGCAATAGGTTGTAGAGTCACAGTTAGGGCCCTTACTTGACAGTTTGTTTGGTTACAAGAGAATCAAAGTAAAAGGGGAAAATGTTCACAAAACCACTTTTATTACTAATTGCGATACTATGCCTTACAAATGCTTATCTTCTAGCTTACTTGATGCAAGTACCGCCTTTAAAAGGCCTATACACACAACTTTCAATGAATTGGTCAGTATCCATGCTTATCTTTATGATTTAATCATGTGCGTTAAAGGGCTGATAATTACATAAGAATTTCAAGTGTTGGGTCCTTTCCAAATTACTTTTGTTTTGGAAACTAACTCATACATTTTAAGGGAATTACAGAGACAATTGTTTTCCTACAACATTAACAGTCCTCGCTTGAAATATTGCGAGGGGCCAACATGAAAATTTCTAAGGCCGATTGGATTTTCTGTATACTAGTAGCCTAGATTTGCTTTCAATTTTTCTCTTCTTTCCTATGCTTTACAGTACTTTGATTTCTACCTTTTGAGTGAATGTTTTTCTTGCTACGCTTTATTTCTATCTTACATTGTTGTTGTTTTAGTTTACGCATTATTATTTCTGTTGTGATTTTTTGTCCTTATCATCTTTTAGTGTTTGGTCAAGATAGGATTTTGGATCAATTCCGCCACAATGACACTCCTGCAAAGCATTGTTAGTTGATAACAATCAAGCATACACAACTGTTATGATGTCTCCTCTGAAGGGCCCTTGAAATTGTTACATATTTCCACTGTTGTTTTATAAGAAATTGGTTATTTCCTGCTTATTCTTGTCATTTCTTCATCCATATAGATCTTAAGGGCAAGTCTATATGTTTTCCTCCTTGAAAGTTAAGAGCATATTCCAGTTGAATGATTATGCATACAGTGGTAAAAAACCCTCATACTTAACACTTTTCATGAATTATTCCCAAATTCTCAGTCATCTTTCCATTAAATCCTCTCACTTCCCCCTGTTGCATAATTATTCTGGTTACGTCTCATAAAATTACTATTCTTGGTTTGCAAAACCATGAGTTCTCAGTTCTAAATTTGTTGGAAACAAATTTTCCTGTGGAGTTGTCAGTTTGTTGACAATTAAAAATTGTCAACGAAGTTTTTCCCGCAAAGTGTTTCTAAAGCCTATTATTATAAAAGCTAAATAATACTAGTAGGTGGGGGGCCCTTGAACTATTGAAGATCAGATCTGTTCATTTTTTATGTTGTGGTGATGTGCCACATGGCTTACATGATTGATGAGATCTTTTGTTATTGGCTATGGTTTGAGCTTATGAAATGTTGATTCCTTATGTTACTACAACCTATGTTATTCGTTGATATCATTTCTATATGTTCTTACTGCACCTGCACAACAACATGTTAGTGAAAATACATAAAAGGAAGTTTGGAGAAAAGAAAAAATACTATAACAAATGCAAAGGAAAAAGGATCTAGTTCTGCAATTTTACTATACCACATGCAAACAATTGGAAGGAAAAAAAAAAAAAAACAATTGCAAAGGGGAAGAAATTAAATCTATCCTATATACTATACTACATGCATGAAAGACTTAACGATTATGGTTAAATCCTAGCTAGCAATTTAATGGCCATGCAATTTAATTGAGTTATGTGGTCGATATACATATGGTATATTTGGATGGATGGAATGTTGGTGGCTCATTTGACAAGGTAATGGACGTTAATGGTTATACGACTTTGTTTGAGTTATGTATTGTGTAATAGGATATATGATGTGGATGGCACATTTGGAAAGTAATAGATGTAGATTCCAACGCAGAGTTAAATTAATGGTGTTAATTAAGGGCTTGTTGGCATGTACTGATGAATTAATGCATTGTGGGTAAAGGCGACGTGCATTTACTGCATATCACCTTTACTCCTCCCATTAGCCACCACCCTAGTTGGGATATTGTTCGACCTTGCTACTGTGGTTATGCTCTGACTTCTTAGCAGAGAGGAACCACTTGGCCAACTCTTGTTTTAAGGAATTCGATTATAGGTATGTATTTTTTGGCCATTCATGAGTCTGCTCTGGTTATGAAATGATTAATGGCTCGGGTGTATGGGTTTGTGTTTTCCTTAAGTGTTGCAACTGTGTGAAATTGTGTTCTTGGAATGAAGCATTGATGGTTCTCTCTGCAATAATATCAAATCCATAGAAGTTGTCCATCCTGGGTGTTATCAACCATAGGGACTCTCTATGATCTTGGTTGGTTTAGTTAGAGGGTTTTGTTGGTCTTGTTCAGATGGCTGCCCTCACGTGTTCACCTCAATATGTCAAGCCTATGGATTTCATGGGTTTAATGGTTAGAGGCATTTTGCGTCACAATGTTTTTTCACTTGGGCATTGGTTGATTTCACCACTAAGGGCCACGAAATAAGTTCTCTATCCTTACTCGGCCCTGTCTTCCCCTCAGTGCTGTGGTTGTTTGATCGAAGAGTACGAGGGTTATAACCTGTGTGCGTTAAATAACATCACTAGGCCAAATGAGAGTGTCACCTTCTGTTATGGCCCCCTGCCATGGATTTGTTACCATTCATGAATGAGTCGTGGTTCTTCTTTTGGGTGCACCGTTGGCCTCAGAGTTTTCACCATTACGAGAAATTGGCTCTGCTCTCCCTGTGTTGGCTACAGAACAAACCCTTAGCCTCTAGTCTAAAGCTTTATGGAGAAGACTGTCAGGCCTATCAAGTTTACTATGGGTTATTGTGGTTTGGATATATTGTTGATTAATCCGAATACAGACTCGCCCAGTTGGTCATATGACAGTCGTGTTGGTTTGGTGTTTAGTTACTACCTGTAGATAATAATGACAAACCCTGCATTTTTATTGGCACAACTCAAATTACACAGTCGCTCTCCTTATGATTAATAACTCAGTATTGTTTAATGGAGAGGGTCATTGCCCCGATTTGAATTGATATGTGGGTATGCATCGTTGCCACAACTGGTTAGGTCGATTGATTGTTATATCAGTGGTGAATTGGTTGGTTGACACACAATCACTGGTATTTTTTCACTAAGGATCATTTGGATGTATAGCTGACATTAGTTACAATTGTTTGATGTTGCTCATGCATACCGCGTTGTGTGTGGTGTTTCTACACAATGAAATAGTGGTTATTGTAATTGTCATTTTCTTTTTGGGGCCAATGGTTATTGCAACCGGGATGACTGTATGAACCACATCCACTGCAAGCTTTTGATTGCCTGATTGTATAAGCCGAGTTGAACATAGCATAGTTGATCACAGTTTGACTAAATCGAATCCATATTGTATTGGATCGATGGCTCAACACGATGGGTTGAGTTATTTCTGTGACTGTGTGTTTGTTTTGTTAAGTGGAAATGTTTCATCGTGGTGTTTTGTTGGTTGTGCACTGTATATAACATGGATGGCTTGGGTTTCACACTCAGGGATACCCATAAGGTTTTAAGCATGTTTTGTTGCAGCTCGATCATTTGTTCAGATAGGCTTGTTGTTGATACCTCATCATGTTGGATGGGTGGCCCAGCCTTTTAGAGTCACATTAAATTGGGCTTGCACATTGATGGAGTTACACTTGCATGATTGAATTATTCGATGCATAGCTTGTGTTGGAATGGTGGCTATTGTATGTTTAATTGTAAATTCGGGTTTTGGCAATTTGATCTTGATTTTTTTGTTATTGCCTATATATGCTAACGGATATCATTGCATTTAAAATGACATACCCGATTGTAGTGATACCGTGACTTCATTGTAAATTTTGGAAACATGAATTTGAGTATATTTGATTGATTGAAGTAATGTATGCGCAATGGTTGACTTTGATGGTTAACATAGTGGAATGGTTACTGTTTGGAAATTGTTATGAGATGCAAAGAAAGGAACAAAATCCTCTTTATACATTGTGTGAAATGCATAATGTCTTGCAATGGCATTGTATTGGATATTTTATTATGAACAATGAAATAGTTAAATACACAGTAATTGTTATTTGGTCGCAATGATTGTTGGTTGGTGCATCTCTTTTCGCAGAATGTTTTATGGATCACTTAATTAATTTCATGAACAATAATCATTCGTATTCCCTTCCATCATTTCATTTTCTGCTAATTACAAATCCCATCACCTTCCCATATTCATGTTTTAACTCCCTATTCTGAGATTGATTACAGTCAAGAGAAATTCGGTGTGAAAACAGTTGAAAGTGGCAGTGTCTTGTGTGGATTACAGTGATGTTTTATTGGTTTTCTTTGCATTTGATTGTTGTTTTCATTGAGCAGTAACCATGTCCTTTTCCCCCATCATTTAATATCATATTTTCGCTCAATAGAAACCCCTCACATATGTCAAAACCCTTTTTTTCACCCCTGCTCATTGATTAACTGTAAAACAATTTGTATGGATTGGATTGCATGATTCTGATGCATCGTTGAGCCAAATATATTTCATATTTTTAAGATTTGTCATGTATGGTTATTTAAAATACTATTTTCTAATCAATCATGCATGCAGGAATGAGTTTTTTCAGTCGAGGTAGCCATGACCGAGGAAACAAAGGTAGAGGTAATTGGAATCGAGGCCTAAGATGGCCCAGGTTCTCCATACATTTTGATGTTGATTCACAAGATCTTGGCCAATTGTTCTACGCCAGAGTTTTGAATTGGATTGTGTAGGCAGTAGTCCAACCTAGGCCTAAAAGGCCTCCTTTCCAAGCCCCACAAGCCCATGGTATCCTTGTACCTCCTCATGTCTCATTGCAACATGAGGTTCCTGAAAATGATGAATGGCAGGAGATTGTCCACCCAACAGTCTCCCAACATCATGGATGGCCTAACTTGTCCTTGCATGATCCTCCGCCTATTAATCCCATTGTCCAAGCTTCCCCTTTCCACTCACCAGTGAAATCCTCCCATGCTAGTAAGAGATTGAAAACTGAGGCACACCATGCCCTTGATAAAGGAAAAACAACTGCCCCTTCCTCACCCTCCAATGGCTCTGAAAAATATGTGTATTCCCTGATGCATTTGAGGAACGATTGTTCCCACGTGATCAACAAGATTAGGCCTAAAGGCTCTGCACAACCAAAGGAAAATTTAGGGAAATCAAGAGGTGACAACAACAATCAAGGAAGGGTTGCATCGCAGACTGGGAAATATGGTTTTTGAGTTTTTATTTTTATCCATTGTTTATGACAGTTGACTTCAGGAAATTTTGGACAACATGTTTTATTTTGGATATATGAGTAATATTTTTGAAAATAATTTCAATTTTCATGAGATATATTTTCCAAAAGTGAATATGTTGATGGGAGACATGAGGAGGTGTGTTTTACTTAACTAATGGTTATGTTATGATTGTTATGATTGTTATGATTGTTGTGAACTAAAGGGAGTCACAAGGGGTCCCACCTACTAGTTATTATTTATTTATAACCCTTATTATAATTATTACTCTTCCCCCTAACTAAAGTTAGTTGAGTCTTTTAATTACTTAACTAATGAGTTGGTTCAACTACTTCAACCAAATCTAATTTGTTTAAAAGCAAAAGGAAAGGGAGGAACAAGAGGAGGATAGAAGCAAAAGTATGCTAAGGTTTTCTCCTTGAGTTAATGTTGAGATAATTTAGTTTTAATTCATTCATTATTCATCACAAGCCTAATTCTCTTTTATGATAGCAGGGTCTTATTGTAGACAACAATATTCAGGGCCGAATCACATCATTCAGACACTTGTTTTTCAGAGGTGTTGATATATCTTTGATAGTCTATGTAGACTTGTCTGTTTGTGAATTAACTTTCATGAATGACAAAGGCTATTGTGCACAGTCGAGTGGAAAACAATCTGTGGCAAGTTGATCCATCTTTTAGAGTTCAGTTTTGGTTTTCTGTCAGAGGTCCTTTTGTATGCTCCATCAGGGATGTCTAAGTTTGACTTTGGTCCAAAGTTTCTACATGAGATTTTGTAAATAAAATGACTCTTTGGTGAATTTGAATGAAATAAAGGATTTCTTTATGTCTCATCTATCTTGATTATCATCTTGGTGACTTTTCTTCTATCTTTACATTTATTTCAGCAATTGATATATTCAGAAAATTACATAAAAAGTGAATTTCCAGCAAAATTTTGTTGATAAAATACTAGACTAAGTACTTGTAGTTAATACTTGTGAGTTAGGATGTTATTTTTGTTGGCTATAAACATAGGGTGATATTCCTATCTATTTTTCTTTAGCCAAGCAGAATTTGAAAATGCTTGAGTAAGATCATTTTATATCTTTTCCTCAACATTTATTTGGCGACCATACTGGGGAGATCTTCGATATCTCTCTAGTTGATTTTTTATACTCGATTTTCATCGATACATCTTTCTTTTTCTGAAATTGATTCTTTGACTGTTTTTCTATTAATGACCGTTCTTGTTGGAAGACAGCCCAATATCGAGCCCGGTCTTCAAAACTAGACCAACATTGCTTTGAACCTGTTTAATACCATTCTAGACACTGCCAATACCCATGTTGAGCTTAACCATTCTTGAGAAGCAATTGAACGAGATATTAGTGCTCAAGAACAATTAGAGGCTAGACGTAGACAACCTAGAAATCAACAATAACCCTTTTGTTCCTTCAAGTTTCAGCCTTTCTTTCATGTCCTTAGACTCTCGTGCTTCTAGAAGAAGAAGAGGCTTGTCACCCAAAACCAATCCTATTGCTGAAATATGAAGAAGGAACATTGTGTTATCTTCCCAACAAAGTTCTCTAAGGAGGACTTTATCTGATTCATCCATCTCGTCTTTCTTGTCCCCATCTATCTTCCACAAAATGACAGCTAGTGGTGGCTCTGGTGGCACTGGAAGTGCTCTATCTTCCCAATATTCATCATCATCAGTGATTGGTAGCTTATACAACCACCATATCCTTGTCTAATCTACCACAAACCCCACCAAAGTCATTAAAAAGTATGGGCTTTTTCAGTTCGAAGAAGATGCCACAACCACATTATGGCATGTCTCCTCTCCTCTTAACCTAGCACCTACTACTCGCCCACTTTCGAAGTTTAAAGAGAATTTGCCTAAGTTTTTAGGAAATAACACTGTCAGTACCAACAAACACCTGGTGGAATTTTCTAATGCTTTTCATAACATAGGGGCCAATGACAATGACACTTGCATGCGCTTGTTTGTCAATTCCTTGGAAGTAAAGGTTGTGGCTGACTTCTTTGACCTTCCTCCTAATATTCTATCTACTTGGGAGGAATTAATCTACGGGTTCAGATCAACTTATGGGAAATCTAAAATCCCATCCGAGAAGTTAATGGAATACAATAATGTTACCTACAAGGAGGGTGAGACCATCAAGTCTTTCAACTTGCATTTCACTAAGTTGTACAATCAAATCCCCGAACTTATATGCCCTCAGAACCAAGCCGCTTTCATGCATTACTAAAATGCATTGCCTTCCCACTATTGTCATAGGATTGAAGAAAATTCCATTGATAATCTCGGTTCCTCTCTGCATACTTGCTCAGAGTATGAAGAACAACTTGAAAGAACCGGTCTTCCCCAGGGAGAATCAGTTAGACAGACAGACATGTCCGCTCTCTTACAGCTAGTACAGGATATGAACAACTATATGATAGCATTTGACCGAAATGGTACTGTCTCCCCTCTCACCCCTAGAACTTCATCCTCTTCTGCACCCCCTTTTAGGAATCCGGTTGAAAACAATTTTGAGCCTAAAGCTATCCTTCCTTGGAGTTGGTGTAACTTTTGCGAGAAACACCATGAAGAAACCACATGCGAGAAAAAGAAGAGTGCCAGAGACAAGATCTTTGGTAAAATACCAATAGATACTATTGTTTCCCTAGACTTTGCCGAGCCAAAAGATGTCATGGTCATCAACACTAGGAACAAAGTCTACGCTGCCAAGGGAAAATTTGATCCTCCCCGCAGTTCTTCTAGCCTGAGATCATCCTCAACCATTGTTGTGCCCCAGGTTCATAAAATTTTCAAGAGTCAAGGAATCACTCGTCATCCCCCCTCTTCCAAATACAATATCTTGAATCAATTGGCCAACATCAAAGAAGATGCAACCCTCTTAGACATGGTTGTCGTCCCTGAACAATAGATGCATTTGAAACAATTCATGGAAGGAAAAGATTATGTTGTAGCCAATCTTTCTGAAGAGGTCAACGAAGAGGATTCTTCTGTAAATAAAGTAGGTGTACATAAATTTAGATACCCTATAAAAAATCCCCTTTTTTATATTTTTGTAAAGATCATGGACAAGATTGTCCATTGTTGCCTCATCGATGGCGGTTTAGGCCCAAGTGTGATGTCGATGATTATTATGGAAGAGCCAGGCTTGTCTTGTACAAATGAAAATGCCAAAAGCATGCTCTCCTCTAATAGTCTACAACAAAAAACCATAGGCGAGATTAAGGATGTAACCCTGGTTTTATGCGCTCATCCTGAGATAAGGACAACCCTCAACATTCAGGTAATCGATATGCCTATAAGAAACTACTCAATTATCTTGGGGAGAGATTGGAAAGCCTTAACATGTGGATACCTCTCGCTTGACGGGACCCATTTATCCATTCCTCGAAATGGTAAGAATATTATAGTCCTTAGAGAGGGAATAATTTCACCCTGCATAGAGAGTGTTCCGCAATCTAGCATAAACTATAT
>JASDQU010738397.1:50835-78045 GCA_032191745.1 Picea mariana | reverse complement strand
CTTTTTCCTAACAGGACTGATTGTTCTTTTCAATCTCTACGTCGTCCATGTATTCCTAAAAATTAAGGATCTTGGAAGGCCATCCCTAATGATGAGAGAATTTGTGTTGTCATTCAAAATGAATCCCTTAAGCTCAAGGAGATTATATTCATATAAAATAATTAGATCCTCGAGGGATTGAATCCTCTTGAGAGTTCGTTTTCATTGACTGTTGTAGGAAATAAAGAAAAACATGAAGAAGAGGAGTTACGAAAGAAGGTGGTTGAAACCATCCTCCTGAACATTAGGACACCTAAACCTTCAATGAATGTTAAAATAAATGTCCAATGTTCTAATAAAGAAGAGATGGGGTCCACTAGGATACTCGGTGAATCTCAAAAGGTTTTTGATTGGTCTTATAAGGATCTTCATGGTTTTGATCCTGGTCTTGTTCGACATATTATGAAACTAGCTAGGCAAAAGCAAGGACTTTTTAACTCTGCACTGGGAGCACCCTTTCGAAGGGATTTGAGAGATTTCTTAAGGGCTGGAATGATTTTTTCAGTCCACCCTGAATGGGTTTCATTTTGGGAATCGACCTTGAGGACCACTGATAATATCATAACTTGTCTTAGTCTTCGAACTTTTAGGCAAGCGATTACGATAAATCCCTTCCGTCCTCTCAATATGGAAATGTTTTTGCATCAGGTTGTAGAGTCACAATTAGGGCCCTTACTTGAAAGTTTGTTTGGTTACAATAGAATCAAAGTAAAAGGGGCAAATGTTCACAAAACCACTTTTATTACTAATCGCGATACTATGTCTTAGAAATGCCTGCCTTCTGGCTTACTTGATGCAAGTACCGCCTTTAAAAGGCATATACACACAAATTTCAATGAATTGGTCAGTCTCCATGCTTATCTTTATGATTTATTCATGTGCATCAAAGGGATGATAATTACATCAGAATTTCAAGTGTTGGGTCCTTTCCAAATTACTTTTGACTTGGACACTAACTCATACATTTTAAGGGAACTATAGAGACAATTGTTTTCCTATAGTAATAACAGTCCTCGCTTGAAATATTGCGAGGGGCTCGCGTGAAATTTCTAAGGCTAATTGGATTTTCTGTATACTAGTAGCCTAGCTCTGCTTTCAATTTTTCTCTTATTTCCTATGCTTTACAGTACTTTGATTTATACCTTTTGAGTTAAAGTTTTTCTTGCTACGTTTTATTTCTGTTTTGAATTGTTGTTGTTTTAGTTTTTGCATTATTACTTATGTTGTGATTTTTTGTCCTTATCATCTTTTAGTGTTTGGTCAAGATAGGATGTTGGATCAATTCTGCCACAGTGACACTCTTGCAAAGCATTGTTAGCCGATAACAATCAAGCTTACACAGCTGTTATGTTGTCTCCTTTGAAGGGCCCTTGAAATTGTTACATATTTCCACTATTGTTTTATAAGAAACTGGTTATTTCTCGCTTTTTCTTCCCATTTCTTCATCCATTGTGATCTTAAGAGCAAGTCTATAAGTTTTCCTCCTTGAAAGTTAAGAGAATATTCCAGTTGAATGATTATGCATTCAATGGTAAAAACCCCACATACTTAACACTTTTCATGAATTATTCCCGAATTCCTGGTCATCTTTCCATTAAATCCGCTCACTTCCCCCTGTTGCATAATTATTCTAGTTACAGATCATAAAATTATTGTTCCTGGTCTGCGAAACCATGATTTCTGAGTTCTAAATCTGTTGGAAACAAATTTTCCTGTGGAGTCACCAGTTTGTTGACGATTAAAAATTTTCAACAAAGTTTTGCCCGCAAAGTGTTGCTAAAGCCTATTATTATAAAAGCTAAATAATACTAGTAGGTGGGCCCCCCTTGAACTATTGAAGATCAGATCTGCTCATTTTTTATGTTGTGGTGATGTGCGACAGGGCTTACATGGTTGATGAGATATTTTGTTATTGGCTATGGTTTGAGCTTATGAAATGTTGGTTCCTTATGTTACTACATCCTATGTTATTCATTGATATCATTGCTATCTGTTCTTACTGCACCTTCATAACAACATGTTAGTGAAAATACATAAAAGGTAGTTTGGAGAAAAGAAAAAATACTATAACAAATGCAAAGGAAAAAGGATCTAGTTCTACAATTTTACTATACCACATGCAAACAATTGGAAGGAAAAAAAAAAAACAATTTCAAAAGGGAAGAAATTAAAGCTATCCTATATATTATACTACATGCATTAAAGACTTAACGATTATGGTTAAATCCTAGCTAGCAATTTAATGGCCATGTGATTTAATTGAGTTATGTGGTCGATATACATATGGTATATTTGGTTGGATGGAATGTTGGTGGCTCATTTGACAAGGTAATGGACGTTAATGGTTATGCGACTTTGTTTGAGTTATGTACTGTGTAATCGGATATATGATGTGGATGGCACATTTGGCAAGTAATAAATGCAGATTCCAACACAGAGTTAATTTAATGGTGTTAATTAAGGGCTTGTTGGCATGTACTAATGAATTAATGCATTGTGGGTAAAGGGGACATGCATTTATTGCACGTCACCGTTACTCCCCCCGTTAGCCGCCACCCTAGTTGGGTTATTGTTCGACCTTGTTGTTGTGGTTATGCTCCGACTTCTTGGTAGAGAGGAACCGATCGACCAACTCTTGTTTTAAGGAATTCGATTACATGTATGTCTTTTTTGTCCATTCATGAGTCTTCTCTGGTTATGAAATGATTAATGGATTGACTGTATGGGTTTGTGTTTTCCTTAAATGTTGCAACTATGTGAAATTGTGTTCTTGGAATGAAGCATTGATGGTTCTTTCTGCAATAATATTGAATCCATAGAAGTTGTTGATCTTCCTGGGTGTTATCAACAATAGGGGATCTCTGTGATCTTGGTTGGTTTAGTTAGAGGGTTTTGTTGGTCTTGTTTGGATGGCTGCCCTCACGTGTTCACCTCAATATGTCAAGCCTCTGGATTTCATGGGTTTAATGGTTAAAGACATTTTGCATCACTTAGTTTTTTTCACTTGGGCATTGGTTGATTTCACCACTGAGGGCCATGGAATGAGTTCCAGTCCTTAATCATCCCTGTCTTCTAATTAGTGTTGTGGTTGTTTGATCGAAGAGCACGAGGGTTATACGTTGTGTGCATTAAATAACATCGCCGGGCCGAATGAGAGCCTCACCTTCTTTTATGCCCTCTGCCATGGATTTTTTACCGTCCATGAATGATTCATGGTTCTTCCTTTGGGTGCACCGTTGGCCTCGGAGTTTTCACCATTACGGGAAATTGGCTCTGCTTTCCCTGTGTTGGCTACAGAACAAACCCTTAGCCTCCAGTCTAAATCTTTATGGAGAAGACTGTCGGGCCTGTCAAGTTTACTATGGGTTATTGTGGTTTGGATGTATTGTTGATTAATCTGAATGAAAACTCACCTAGTTGGTCATATGACAGTCATGTTGGTTTGGATTTTAGTTACTGCCTTTGGATAATAAAGATAAACCTTGCATTATTATTAGCACAACTGAAATTACACATTCGCTCTCCTTATGATCAATAACTTAGTATTTTTTAATGGAGAGGGTCGTTGCCCCGATTCAAATTGATACATGGGTATGCGTCGTTGCCACAACTTGTTAGGTCGATTGATTGTTATAGTAGTTGTGAATTGGTTGGTTGACAAACAGTCACTGGTATTTTTTCACTAAGGATCATTTGGATGTATAGTTGGCATTGGTTACAATCGTTTGATGTTTCTCAGGCATACCGCGTTGTCTGTGGTGTTTCTACACAATGAAATAGTGGTTATTGTAACTTTCATTTTCTTTTTGGGGCCAATGGCTATTGAAACCAGGATGACTGTATGAACCATATCCACTGCATGCTTGTGATTTCCTGATTGTATAAGCTGAGTTGCACGTAGCATAGTTGATCATAGTTTGACTAAATCGAATCCATATTGTATTGGATCGATGGCTCAACACAATGGGTTGATTTATTGTCGTGGCTATGTGTTTGTTTTGTTAAGTGGAAACGTTGCATCATGGTGTTTTGTTGGCTATGCACTATGTATAACATGGATGGCTTGGGTTTCACACTCAGGGATACCCATAGGGTTTTAAGCATGTTTTGTTGCAGCCTGATCATTTGTTCATACATGCTTGTTCTTGATACCTCGTCGTGTTGGATGGGTGGTCCAGCCTTTTAGAGTCACATTAAATTGGGCTTGCACAATGATGGAGTTACACTTGCATGATTGAATTATTCGGCGCATAGCTTGTGTTGAAATGGTGGTTTTTGTCTTTTTAATTGTCAATTCGGGTTTTGGCAATTTGATCTTGATTTTTTTTTTACTGCCTATATATGTTAACAGATATGATTGCATTTAAAATGACAGACCCGATTGCAATGATACTATGACTTCATTGTAAATTTTGGAAACATAAATTTGAGTATATTTGATTGATTGAAGTAATATATGGGCAATGGTTGACTTTGATGTTTAACAGAGTGGAATGGTTATTGTTTGGAAATTGTTATAAGATGCAAAGAAAGGAACAAAATCCTCTTTATAGATTGTGTGAAATGCATATTGTCTTGTGATGACACTGTATTGGATATTTGATTATGAACAATGAACTAGTTAAATACACAGTAATTGTTATTTGGTCGTAATGATTGTTGGTTGGTGCATCTCTTTTCGCAGAATGTTTTATGGATCACTTAATTAATTTCATGAATAGTAGTATTTCTTCTTCCCTTCCATTATTTCATTTTCCATTAATTACAAATCCCATCACCTTCCCATATTCATTTTTTCACTCCATGTTCTGATATTGATTACAATTAAGAGAAATTTGGTGTCAAAACAGTTGAAAGTGGCCGTGTCTTGTGTGGATTACAGTGATGCTTTATTGGTTTTCTTTGCAGTTGATTGTTGTTTTCATTGAGCAGTAACCATGTCCTTTTCCCCCTCATTATATCATATTTTCGCTCAATACAAACCCTTCACATATCCCAGAACCCTTTTTTTCACCCCCTGCTCATTGATTAAGAGTAAAACAGATTGTATGGATTGAATTGCATGAGTCTGGTGCATCAATGAGCTAAATCTATTTCATATTTTTAAGAGGTGTCATGTGTGGTTATTTAAAATACTATTTTCTAATCAATCATGCATGCAGGAATGAGTTTTTTCAGTCAAGGTAGCCATGGTCGAGGAAACAAAGGTAGAGGTAATTGGAACCGAGGCCCAAGAAGGCCCAGGTTCTCCATACATTTTGATGTTGATTCATAAGAGCTTGGCCAATTGTTTTAGGTCAATCTTTCAATTGGATTGGACAGGGAGTAGTCTAACCTAGGCCTACAAGGCCTCCTTTCCAAGCCCACAAGACCATGGTATCCCTGTACCTTCTCATGTCTCATTGCAACCTGAGGTTCCTGAAAATGATGGATGGCAGGAGATTTTCCACCCGACAGTCTCCCAACATTGTGGTTGGCCCAACTTGTGCTTGTCTACTCCTCCACCTATTAATCTCATTGTCCAAGATTCCCCTGACCACTCGCCAGTGCAATCCTCCCATGCTAGCAAGAGATTGAAAATTGAGGCCCACCATGCCCTTGATAAAGGAAAAGCCACTTCTACACCTTCCTCACCCTCCAATGGCTCTGACAAATCCATGGCTTCTAGGATGCATTTGAGGGACGATTGTTCCCACTTGATCAACGAGATTAGGCCTAAAGGCTCTACACAACCAAAGGCAAATTCGGGGAAATCAAAAGGTGATGGAAACAATCAAGGAAGGGTTGCATCACAGACTGGGAAATATGGTTTTTGAGTTTTTATTTTTATCCATTGTTGATGACAGTTGACTTCAGGAAATTTTGGATATATGAGCAATATTTTTGAAAATAATTTCAATTTTCATGAGCTAAATTTGCCAAAAGTGAATATGTTGATGGGAGACACAAGGAGGTGTGTTTTACTTAACTAATGGTCATGTTATGATTTTTACGATTGTTGTGAACTAAAAGGAGTCACAAGGGGTCCCACCTACTAGTTATTATTTATTTATAACCCTTATTATAATTATTACTCTTCCCCCTAACTAAAGTTAGTTGAGTCTTTTAATTTACTTAACTAATGAGTTGGTTGAACTACTTCAACCAACTCTAATTTGTTTAAAAGCAAAAGGAAAGGGATGAACAAGAGGAGAATAGAAGCAGAAGCATGCTAAGGTTTTCTCTTTGAGTTTATGTTGAGATAATTTAGTTTTCATTCATTCATTATTCATCACAAGCCTAATTCTCTTTTATCATAGCAGGGTCTTATTGTAGACAACAATATTCAGGGTTGAATCACATCATTCAGACACTTTTTTTTCATAGGTGTTGATCTATCTTTGTTAGTTTGTGTAGACTTGCATGTTTATGAATTAACTTTCATGACTGATAAAGGCTATTGTGCAGAGTCGAGTGGGAAAGAATCTGTGGCAAGCTAATCCATCTTTTAGAGTTCAGTTTTGGTTTTCTGTCAGAGGTCCTTTTGTATGTTCCATCGGGGATGTCTAAGTTTGACTTTGGTCCAAAGTTTCTGCATGAGATTTTGTAAAGAAAATGACTCTTGGTGAATTTGAATGAAATAAAGGATTGCTTTATGTCTCATCTGTCTTGATTATCATCTTGGCGACTTTTCTTTTCTTCTATCTTTACATTTATTTCAACAACTGATATATTCAAAAAATTACCTAAAAAGTGAATTTCCAAAAAAAAATTGTTGATAAAAGACTAGACTAAGCACTTGTAACTAATACTTGTGAGTTAGGATGCTATTTTTGTTGGCTATAAACATAGGGTGATATTCCCGTGTATTTTTCTTTAGCCAAGTAGAATCTGAAAATGATTGAGTAAGATCATTTTATATATTTTCCTCAACATGGTGGAAGTTATTTGACTTTAACAAGATGATGGAAGTTTCAGCTAAAGATTTTGAAAAATTACTTTTAGATATATGGTCTCGTGCTAATAAGAACGATAAAGGGAGCACAAAGGGTTTACTTTCATGTGGATACTCTAAATTATGGGTTCATGGATGTAGTCATAAAGAAAAGGTCATTGTTTCTATTAACCCTAGTTGCTAGCATAATTACATTGTATGATATTTCTCTTACTAAGCAAGAAGGGTTCACAAGGGAACCTAAATACATTCTTGTAGGGAAAATAATTGCAGGTTTTGAGGTTGCATCAAAAGTAGAGAGTATAGAATCATATGAAGAAAATCCCCAAGAAGGGCGTAAAAAGGAAGTGGCGCCAAATGACTCAAAGGAACACCATTTTGAAGAGTCCAAGAAAGAAAAACAAGGTTGATGTATATCGCCACCCACACCCACTATAAAAAAAAATAGTCATCAAGGAAAGGACATGAGAATCAACAAACTTATTATGGACCAACATGGCTCCATAAAGGGAATCAATTGAAAGGTACATGGGGGAATAACAACAATGCATGGAGATTTCATAGGAGCACATCAAGGAGTAATCAGAATCTAGATCAAGGTGGAAAGGAAGCAATTGGACACCATTTTCACATTTCATTAGGATGGATGGATGCTCATGCTTGGTACCAACTATATATTGAAAATTCCCAGCAAGCATTACAATAACAAATAAAGGAGCACCTGATATATATTTATGTTGTGGTACAAGTTTGTATTAGAGTAAAATAGGTCCAATAAGGTTGAATAACAACTACAGAAAATCTGAGACATATTGCAGGTTAATCCCATTTCCAAAAGGCCCCATATAACATCATCAAGTCGCCTATGCATGAGAATATAACAACAACTTCAAGTGGTGTGATTTCTACACCATAAAAAGCATGGCCAACAAAGGATATGTCGCCCCAATAACTAGGAGCTTAACCCAACAATCAAATGATGAAGAAATATGCCCTCTTATGTATGAACTCGGCCCTCCATTGATAAATGTGGCTTACATAGTAAGGAGACTTGACCTCTATGAAATGACATAGTCCAGCTCAAAGAATAACACCTCTACCACTAGGGAAATTGACCAGTGAAGAATAATTTTCCTAGCACTAAGGGAAACGACCCCCCAAAATCTTTAGATTGACCCATAATATAGAAAATCGACCTCTTCAACACTTAGCTCAATCCCCCAAGAAAAATTCTCCCTCCAATGAAATAAACTCAACCCAAAAATAAGTAAACTTAGCTTGTATAAGAAGAGCGTGCCTCTACAAACCCCAAACTGAAGCCACCCAATCAATCTTTGTAGCAATAAGTTCCAAATGGAAGATTTGGATGATCTCACCACCAATGGATAGGGTGGAATATCTTACCACTTAAACCATATTAGCTAGGGTGGATAGTCTCACCACCGAAACCAATCAGAAAACGGTTTCCTCCAAACCCCAAAGGCTCCAACAACTCTCCAAAACAATAGGTAAAATGATAATCAACATAATAAGAGGAAATGGGTTCCTATCTATTATTTATACCCCTTTCACCTTTTTCTCCTCAAGTGACTTTTTAATTCATCTTTAATATTTTCTCTAAAAATCACTTTATTAATTTATTGGAAGTCACTTTTCATCATCCCATCGTGTAGATATTTTTACCCTAGTTCTAATGAGATATCACAGTAGGGTATTTCTCCAAGAAACAAGCTCCAAATAGTACCTTAAGTGTAATTAATTAAAATATGCCCAATAATAACCTTGTTTTACGGGAATCGTTGGAATGCGACGAAACCAAGAAAAAATTGTGTGGAATTGATCCTGATGAGGAATAATGGTAAATAAACTAAATTTCTACCCATAAAATTCCTCCAAACATTATGGGCTCACTGATGACCTAGTTTCACCCCTTTGACCTGACTGACTCAAGCCTCTTGAAGTAAATCTAACCACATAATAAGGTAATCCAAAAATGGGGACATGGAAATAGTCCTTTCCCAAAGATTTCTTGTCCTCAAGCAATGCCATCACAACCTGCCACTCCACAAACTCAACCCAACTAAAACTGAACATGATACCAGTGTCCCAAACTGATTTTCGAAAAGGACCACCACATTGTCATGACACCACTTTGGTAATAACCATCAGACAAATGTGTCTAGTATGCATCCACCTCTCCTGGATTCCCACATTGAAATACCTGTAGGGACTTAACTTACTACCATGAATCATGTCCTGCAAAGGTATCTCCATGAAACCCAAGTCTGCAAATCCAATAACAGCCTCGATCCTGAGTATATGAAAAGAAGGTCTATCCCATTGTTTGGAATAAGTCTCAACCTCTCCTCTAATCGCATCCCAAAAATAAAGCAGACTAATCACTGTCACAACTATGTTTGTCATCACCAATAGCTTGTCCACAAATGTGCTCTATCTCCAAGGTAGACTCTTCCCCATGTGTCCTAACACAACATCCGTGAAGTCACTCACTGTGAGAATCTCTCAGACCTTCCTGTAAGTGATGAAGTCACCAGGGTCCCAAACTATCACGTATGAATTGAATCACCCTCTTCTCATCGTACTCATATGTACGGTACTATCACATGAATTTTCTTGACTACCCATGGTAAGCCAAGCGATCATAAGCTAATGAAATGTGATCGACTCCTTAGGAGATTGCTCCTCCAAGTGACCAACCCTATGGACTCTAGGACTAAAATCTAGAGAATTCAAACTAACAATCCCACTTGTGACAGTTGTCATCCCGTTGACAACTGCAATCTCAAGGTCCCATGCTAGCCTCATAAGGGAATCCTTCTGGTGTTCATGCATCTCTTTGATCACAATCGTCTAAACACCATGCTCAGACTATGCTCTCCTTCCCTATAATCCTCTATCATGGATCATACTCAACCAAGGCACCTCATTGAAGTCAACGCCTATCAATCCACGACTATCCTCGATTCTATATATTGTGAGGGAAAAGAAAAATTCCACAACTCCTCTCAAAACATTCCAACAATGATGCAGACCAATCATTACCTCGACTAAATCGGTCATCAAAATCATCTGAAACAATCCATCACTCATATGAATTCCAGGGTCCCACCTCCACATTGGAATTCCACCACTCCCAATGCATGTCGACTGCTACTTTTCCCCACCAATAATCATCTTATTCCAAATTATCCAAATTCCCGATGTGCAATCTCTGTAGCAGATAATTCCATCCACTACTCCACCAACTGCAATATCTGTGAATCAATCCAAATAAGTCTGTATCTCATCCTGTGCACTCAATGCACTGATCATAGAATCCAAATGGATGAACTCTATCATGACCACAATGCCATTTATCTCATCCCATTGGGTCCAATAATCATCTCTTGTTCTGCTATATACAATGAGGGCATCAAATAACAACAACAAGTGCCTCCACCATTGCATGAAGGACTGGAAGGTGACTAGTGCATTGGTAAACTTCAAGGGCATGACCAAGAACTCATATTGATACCAGGGAACATACATGTGAGTAACTTGCTCCATGTCCCAAGCCCAATGATATCCCAGATGAAAATCAATCATCGAGGGATACACCACTCACTGAGGCTCACCCATCCACTCACTGATCCTGGGTAACCTCAACCCAATGGCACACTCAATATGCCAGGAGGTCTCCCTGGAGTAAATGCTCCAAAAATCTGTTGTGCACCACCATGTGCCAATGTATAATTTCATATATTTTGACATAGTCCTATTTCCCCCTGTACCCTTTGGTGTCATGTATGTGCTACTGAATCCAACACTCTACTGATGATGACTAAACCTATACACCAGAGTGTGTCTATGTCTATTATGTACCTATTTACTCAATCCATGGATGCATCTACTTCCTCGTGGGTTGGTCCACAAGGAATGTGCTCAACCATATCCTTTGTAGCTAAACTCAGACCCTCTAATGAGCTCTCCAAAAGAAAGGGCTCCTAACCCCTACAATTCCAAATAAGAGTGCAATCCAAACTCTCCTCGAGTACTCGCAACTCGGAATGCTCCTCCTCCAGACTTATCATAAGAGGCTTCTCCCTCACATAATGTGTGACACTCATGCCCTCTTGTGTCATGGCTGCCAAGGATGATGGTGTCCCTGTTGTAAGTGGTGAAGAGAGTTCCATGCTCAACTGATAATGTAGCTTCTCAACCTCTCTTTCCTTGTCCTCAACAAACTTGAGAACAAGGTCCTTGTCCATAAACAACTACAAGTAGTATGACTTCAGCTGCTCTAGTTTATGAGGCGCAACTGAGCACTAGTGACTCCAGTTTCCACTTCAATGTGTCTCTCCTCCATCTGATCTCTTCACATAATATCCTCAATGAATCGATGAGCTCGATCCTGGTCAATACTTGTGTGATATGATCCTTGGTCACCAACAAGCGATCCTCTAGATCACGCCACACTAGAATCCTATGTCCACTTGCATCCAAATGGTCTGAGTTGTCATATGTAGGAATGTTTCCCTCATCAACATCACCCATTGCCCTAGGTGATACCATGTTACGATGGGACTCATGCGTGACATCATCCTTACACAAGGTTTTTGGTTGGTAGCCACCTCCAAGTTCAAATCCTACTCCAGTATCCTCCACGCATGGTTTTTGGACAAAAGGATCCATGTCCCCTGGTGGTCTCTCAAACACCAATCCTCTGTCATATGTGGGTACCATCACGTCCTCATCATCATAGGAATCATAAACATGGTATGGTGTTGAATGATCATCATAGTTAGGTGCTAACACACCATCATCATCATAAACTTCCTCAACATAGGTTCCATCAATATGTCTGACATGGGTGTTGGTGTCATGGTCGTCAAAGTCATAATAAGTGGGACAAGATGTTTCCATCTCATCATCAGTACTAGATGTTAGCACTGAGATTCACCATCAGAATACTAGAGGAAAATCCCAATACCCATTTGATTTAAATAATTAAAGCAGGTTATACTTGGTGGATGATCAAGAGAAGAGTAAAAGGGAGGGCATCAAACTGCTTGCAAATACATTCTATTGGGCATGGAGTCATAACATTCTACAGATCACGGGAAATCAGGCTGCCTACCAAAAAAAATGCTTATGAAAAGATGGGTAGAAGAATAGAAGGTAATAAAAAAGAAGATATCCACATGACATATATCCTTTTTGTAAGATAGATTAAAGAGTGCTTGAACAATAATCAATGATTAACATGCAATTACCACAAATCCTTTGCAGCTCATGAATCCATTAACCAAAGGAAGCTTTTGATATTCAAAATCTGTAAATATCACCCAAGCAAGATGATAAGAAACAATGGAAATAAGAGAAAAATAGTATGGTATCACAACTCTCATGAATCTCTAATGGAAGAAATGCCTACAACACATTCCCTTGGGCTTACAAATGAGCAACTCAACTGCTCCTCTAGCTCTCTCCTCTCCTGGATCATGAATCCAACCCTTTCTTTCTCAAAATATTTTTCATTTATAGTGAATGATCTCTATATACTCTAAGGAGGTCGAAACCAAGGAGATACATAGGATCCTCCTCCATTTAGGAGTCTTGTTAGAAAATATTCCAACCAAAACCTAACAAATTCCTATTTTTTGGGATCTTGCCTATTGTGATAAATGCCTTTTGAAATAGGTCATTCTACTTGATCTGGAGATGGAACACATGTCTCTCATTTCCAACTAACTCCTAGGAGATCATTTGAACCTTCCCTGATAGCTGGAATCCCTTCCATAGCTCGAATTTGTTAGAGTGTTAGAGTTCGCAGCGTCTGTGACAACATGCGTTGTGAACTTTCCTGTAGGTGATGTTTTTATCTTTTCTCCAAAAATACAAAGTGGGTCAGGGTGAATTTTTGTCAGTGCGTCAAAAACACCATGTTTTTCATCCACACAAAATTTCAAAGGAATCCATATGGGAAATAAAAATTTACAAGAAAAACAATACTCTGTTGTGTGTTGTCCCCGAGGTGTAGGACAGTCGGTGACGGAGTGTGTTGTTAAGCCACTCCGTGATGTTAAAGTCATCGGTTCGAAACCTGCGGGGACAAAAAATCCAACCATGTTAAGGGTTGGTGTGGCTCAGGCCGAGTGCGATCCCCGGGTGATTTTGACGGCTTAGATGCCCCTGAGTCGCGGTTTCTCAAGCCACAGGTTAATCGCAGGTCCTGCACAAATTAACAAACAAAAAAAAAATACTTTGTTGTGTGTTAATTGCTTGCAAACTATCATAAATTACCAGTTCATATTGTTGGCGTTGTGAACTTTCCTGTAGCGGCCTGTTTCACTTGCCAATGTTTTAACACCTCCCAAAACTGTCTCAAGTGTCCCAAAATGTTGTAACAACTTCATAATCTTGGTACATGACTAGAAGAAAACATTCAAATAGTTAATCATGGTTTTAAAAACATAGACATCCTCAAAAGTTGTAAAAATGCATAACACAAGAAACTTGACCAAAACTGATGCTTGGTTATGGAGGTTCAACATCATCATTTTCTAACCTTGGAGCTTCTCCTAGTAGAAACCTTGGACAACATGTCGTAGGGATCTGTCCTTAAAATCTCCCCTCCCTTGTAAGTCTTCCTATGATGTTGATGTCCATAACTGTTGTTGAAGGATGTATTTTCTGTGAGTTTTAATGGCAGCTATATGTGTGAAGAGAGGGAAAACAAGAGATTAGGATATTGATGACATAATTGTTTTCAATAGGTTGGCATTAAAAAGAGTTTTATGGAATTTATCCTATACACACGAGGTATAAGAGGCTACACTCTTTCAATAAGAAACAATAAGGAATGGCAATTGGGAGTTATAATAAAATGGAAGTGCAAGCAAATTCTCAGCTTAAACAAGGTTTAATCATCAATACAAATATCAGTTAATCAACATGAGAATGAATTCAATCTTTAAACCTGGTTCAATAGTTGATCAGACACTCGCTTCAAGTTTAAGACAGGTGCAGATTTACTCTTTAAAATTTGAGCTTGTAAATATGTAGAAAAATGGGGTTTTAATATTGTTGGAACATAGGGTTCGCAACGCTAGGTGAAAATGATGGGAGCAAGAAAATTTTGAGCAGGAGGAAAACTTAATGAGGTCAGAAGGTGATCAGGTTTAATAGGCATAGTTAAGAGCATCTTTTAAGTGAATTTTTCAAACTGATAGCAAGGCAGTGACAGTTTGCAGCGCCAAAAGGAAAAGTAACCAAAACCCCTTTCTCGACCTTCAAAAAAGATGTAAACTCTCATGGAGTACCTGGTGGTCCTGAGTTTGATGTCGATGTATTTGAATTTTCACAAGGGTGTCTGCAACTAGTCCAACCTCCAACACTCTCCTTCAGCCAGTTAGCAGCGCCAGTTTGCAACGCACTGGTGTTTTAATTTTATCTCTCAAATGTGAAACTGGGTTGGGCTAAATTTTGGTTAGCAGGTCGGTTTCAATATCATTCTCCTCCACAAAAAATTTCAAAAAAACCCACATCGTCATTCAAAATTTATGATCAAATATTTAAAATACTCTGCTACAAGAAATGAGTTCGCAACGCCTATCTACCAATTCACAATGCCTAATTCAAACAAGAATTTCATACTTCGAGGAGACTGTTAGGATATCCAATGACATGACCCCTAGAAAATTGGTTAAAGATGGTGCTGAAAACAATGAAATCTCCTATGTCATGGTTCTTTAATTTGCAATGATGATAGATGAAAGAATGATGTACTTAGAGTACGCTGCAAACTCTCCTAATAAGTTGGCATCACATACAATTGACTCTGACTTGACACTTAAATGGATAAATGATGACAAAGTTAATATTGTGTACAACATAGAGGTGTGACATGTCAAGGTAATGCTGTAAGGATCAAAGGTGTGACTCAAAAACAAAACCAAAGTGGATCTTGACCCTTACAATTCTATGTGATAACATTTGGCTCCATAGGGGATGGCATGCTCCATGTGAGTTGCCAAGAACATGCAGTTCCAATGCGTTATCCATTCCATCTCTGTAATTTGTACTCTGTCTATGCCTTGAGAGAACCTATGATCATTTATTGAAATTTGGAAAACTCTCACTGCAAACCAAATGCTTGCATAACAAGCTTATTTATATACATTCGTACATGAATATATCCAACTGATATTCTTTGCTTAGTTGTAGTCATACTTCCAATGGAGCCAGGTGAGTATCGAATTGATGAAAATAACTCCTTCCATGCAACTATTCAAAATAATTTTCAAGTGATATGAAGCTTGCAACAAGAGGTTAATAAGCAATGGATACTTACAACTATGATCTGAAATCATACCAACAACTGGATCATTAGAAATCTTTGAAAAATATAACTCTATGTAAAAATCCACATGATCATGAAATTTATGACAATATATTTCTAGTTGGTTAAGAAAACCATCTTGATCCTCTGTGAAGGTTAATTCATCAATAAAATGATGGTCCTCATATACTCCACAACTAATCATATGTTGTTTGATGTCTTTTGCAAGTACATGTACATAAATGATAGACATTTCCTCGCCGGTCCTTGGAGTTTTCTGCTCATCAATAGGTGATAAAGAGAATTCCAACTGTTGTTGCAATTCTTCCTTATCTTCTTCACCATATTCTCGTGTCTTAGATTCAAAATTGTCCCATGCTAATATATTGATCTGCTCATTATCATTTTAATACTCAAAGGAAACAATATGATTTTCATGACAACTTAAAACAATAGATACATTTGATACAATGTCAAAAGTATCTACATCCTGGCTATCACTTTGAAGATCATAATCCTCTTGATCATTATGAAAAGTGTCTTCTACTGCAGCATATTTTTTATGACTATTTGATCCTTTACTGAACAAATCAAATTCATAACAACATTTTTTATAAAGGAAATCAATTGCAAATTTCTCTTTGCAAAACAAATGAAATGAAACATGAAAATGTCGTAGTGAAGTAATACAAGCAGTCGAGAGTGAAATACAATAATCACGAGCTGCTCCATCTAAATAGTATGTAAACAATTTGATGAGGACATATTCATGTATAAATTTTATCTTAAGTGTGCACTCGTGAAAATCTAGTAAAAACTCAGTTGGCATTTCCCAATTTTCCCCTCTAAACCTAAGAAGGTAGCCTTCCCATTCACTTCTATCAGGAACAAGGCTTGGGAAACCAGATATATTTGAGAAATCACAAATTGCAGACCTTTGAGTAAGAATATTGTCCATTTCAAACTAGTGGAGTCGTCGATATATTCATCTATGATAAAGTTGGAGTTTCCAGGTAGAATATTGCAGTCAAGCTTGTGTCTTGCTCCTGTCTACCATCAACAGATGGATCTGATTGTTGTCATTCTCCCAGGGAAGATTACTTCATTTCTGTCCCCGAAAACAATGCCAAAAATGTTATCACTAAGAGTCACCCTCAAACTGCTAGAGGATAAGCCCAATACCCATTTGAGTTCAATAATTATACTTGTTGGATCAACAAGAGAAGAGTAAAAGGGAGGGCATCAAACTGCTTGCAAATACATTCTATTGGGCATGGAGTCATAACATTATGCAGATCACTAGAAATCAAGTCGCCTGCTAGACAAAAGGATTATGCAAAGATGGGTAGAAGAATAGAAGGTAAACACAAAGAAGAATATCCACATAAGATCCTTTATGTAAGATAGACTAAAGAGTGCTTGAACAATAATCAATGATTAATAGGCAATTACCACAAATCCTTTGCAGCTCATGAATCCATTAACCAACGACACATTTTGATCTTCAAAATATGTAAATATTACTCAAGCAAGATGATAAGAAGGAATGGAAACAAGAGAAAAATAGTCTGGTATCACAACTCTCATGAATCTCTAATGGAAGAAATGCCTACAACACATGCCCTCAGGCTTACAAATGAGCAACTCAACTGCTCCTCTAGCTCTCTCCTCTCTTGGATCATGAATCCAACCCTTTCCTTCTCAAAATCCATTTAATTTATTGTGAATGATCTCTATCTACCCTAAGGAGGTCGAAACCAAGGAGATACATAAGATCCTCCTCCATTTAGGAGTCTTGTTACAAAAGATTCCAACCAAAACCTAACAAATTCCTATTTTTTAGAATCTTTCCTATTGTGATAAATGCCTTTTGAAACATGTCATTCTGCTTGATCTAGAGATGGAACACATGTCCCTCATGTCCAACTAACTCCTAGGAGACCATTCAAACCTTCTGTGACAGCTGGAAGCCCTCCCATAGCTCGAATTTGTCAGGTTGTTAGAGTTCAAAACGCATGTGAGAACATGTGCTACGAACTTACCTGTAGGTGATGATTTTATCTTTTCTCCAAAAATACGAAGTGGGTCAGGACGAATTTTTGTCAGAAATTCAGAAACACCATTTTTGTCCTCCACACCAAATTTCAGAGGAACCCAGATGAGAAATAAAAATTTAAAAGCAAAACAATCCTCTATTGTGTGCTAATTGCTTACAAACTATCATAAATTACCAGTTCGCAACACCGACACTGCGAACTTTCCTGTAGAAACCTGTTTCACTTGCCAATGTTTTAACACCTCCCAAAATTGTCTCAAGTGTCCCAAAATGTTGTAACAACTTCATAATATTGGTACATGACTAGAAGAAAACATTCAAATAGTTAATCACGGTTTTAAAAACATAGACGTCCTCAAAAGTTGTAAAAATGCATAACACAAGAAACTTGACCAAAAATGATGCTTGGTTATGGAGGTTCAACATCTTCATTTTCTAATCCTGGAGCTTCGCCTGGTAGAAACCTTGGCCAACATGTCATAGAGATCTATCCTTACAATATCCCCTCCCTTGTAAGTCTTCCTATGCTGTTGATGTCCACAACTGTTGCTGAAGGATGTATTTTCTATGAGTTTTAATGGCAACTATATGTGTGAAGAGAGGGAAAACATGAGATTATGATATTGATGAAAGAACTGTTTTCAATAGGCTGGAATTAAAATTAGTTTTATGGACTTTATCCTATACACGGGAGGTATAAGAGGAGACACTCTTTCAGTCAGAAACAATAAGGAATGGCAATTGGGAGTTATAATAAAAGGGAAGTGCAAGAAAATTCTCAGCTTAAACAAGGTTTACTCGTCAATACAAATATCAGTTAATCAACATGATAATGCATTCAATCTTTAAACTCGGTTCAATAGTTGATCAACCACATGTTTCAAGTTTAAGAGGGGTGTAGATTTACTCTTTAAAAGTTGAGCTTGTAAATATGCAGAAAAATGAGGTTTTAATAATGATGGAACTGAGAGTTCGCAACTCTGGGTGAAAATGATGGGAGCAAGTAAATTTTGAGCAGGAGGAAAAGTGAATGAGGTTAGAAGGTGGTCAAGTTTTTTAGGCACAGTTCAGAGCATCTTTTAAGTGAATTTTTCAAACTGATAGCAAGGCAGTGACAGTTCACAACGCCAAAATGAAAAGCATCCTAAACCCCTTTCTCAACCTTCAAACAGGATGTAAACTCTCATGGAGTACCTGGTGGTCCTGAGTTTGATGTTGGTGTCTTTGAATTTGCACAAGGGTGTCTGGAAGTAGTCCAACCTCCAACACTCTCCTTCATCCAGTTCACAATGCTAGTTTGCAGTGCAATGATGTTTTAATTTTAGCACTCAAATGATAAATTGGATCAGGATGAATTTTTTTCAGCATGTCAATGCCAATATCATGCTCCTCCACAAAAAAATTCAGAAAAACCCACTTCACCATTCAAAATTTATGATCAAATCTTTAGAAGACTCTGCTACAAGAAATGAGTTCACAACGCAAGTTCGTAGCACCTAATTCAAACAAGAATTGAATACTTCGAGGAGACTATTAGGAGATTCAATGACATGATCCATGAAAAGTTGGTTAAAGATGGTGTTGGAAACAATGAAATCTCCTCTTTCATGATTCTTTAATTTGCAATGATGATAGATGAAAGCATGATGTACTTAGAGTATGTTGCAAACTCTCCTAGTGAGTTGGCAGCGCATACACCCGACTCTGACTTGAAACTTCAACAGATAAATGATGACAAAGAGAATCTTTTGTACAACATGGAGGTGTGACATGTCAAGGTAGTGTTGTAAGGATCAAAGGTGTGACTCAAAAACAAAACTAAAGTGGTTCTTGACCCTTACAATTCTATGTGATAACACTAGCGACAAATCCCGCCAACATACTAGTGTCAACGACCTCATCATAGACCACTGCTTGGTCCTCTTTTATGCACACCTCATCATTATGTATAGTTGCATGCTCCTCTACATGTATATGTTCTCATGCCTCCAACATTTCCAACTGTTTATCCCAGTCACCTCTTCTCCACTTCTGCTCTAGACTTTCCAATAGTTCCTTGTTCCAATATCTATCCTCAAATTTGATGGTGCAGTAGGCTTCTAGTGACATGGAAACTTAGAATTCCAAACCCAATGCTTGATATTCCCTACAATAAGTGATTAGTTTAATATATTTTCTAAACTGCTCTGAGCTTGATGCTAAATCCATCTTACTTGATTGAATAAGTTGCGATATTTTAGCCGTGAGTTTTGGCTTAGACTTCATTTTTTCTTTCCTAAGAATGTTGTCCTTATCATCAATTTCCAGTTGCATATTTTACCTCAATCGAATTCCCCACAAGCTGGAAATATCACCAGCTTTGATACCACTGTAATATCCCTTCCCTATCGATTGTTATTTTTCTGAGTTTTGGTTTGCTACTTTTGTCGAACACTTTGCATGAAACCTTGTTTTAACCCTCTCCTTTGTAACTGTCCTATATTTATGATCTCTAGTTGATAAATTGTGTCAAATGTACTTCCATTACCCAACTGTTATAACCCTTGTCTATGCTATCGTAATTCATTGCTGTGATGTTTTGGTATTTTCTTGGTGTTGGAATTTCATCAAACAGATAACCAATAATGTCAAAACCCATTGTAAGATCTTGTTTTCTGTTGTTGTAGGTTTATTATTGGTATGCATCTTTTGTGAATCAATTTGGTTAACATCCCTGAATTTCCACTATACTACTCTTTATAGTGTTGTATATTTTCGTTGGCTCTTTCACTTATTTTCTCAGCATGGAAATTTCATCAAACAATTCTCATACAAGCATTTTATCAACATTGTGCATATATATTTATGATTCTTATTTAATAACATCAATATCTAAACTTCAAATATATTGTATTCATTTATTCATCAGCCAAATATATTGAAAATTCTCAGCACACATTACAATAACAAATAAAGGAGCACCTGATATATATTTATGTTGTGGTACAAGTCTGTAGTAGAAGAAAATAGGTCCAATAAGGTTTAATAGAAGCTACAAGAAACCTGAGACATATTGTATTTGAAACCCCTTTCCAAAAGGCCCCTTCTAACAACAACAAGTCGCCTCCCCATAGTAAGATAAGAATAGTTTCAAGTGGTGCAATTTCCACACGATAAAATATGTGGCCAACGAAGGATGTGTCGCCCCAATAACCAAGAGCTCAACCCAACAATCAAATGATGAATAAATATGTGCTCTTCTGTATGAACTCAACCCTCCCTTTATAAATTTGGCTTTCACAATAAGGAGACTCGACCTCTATGAAATGAGACATTCCAACTCAAATAATAATGCCTCTACCACAAGGGAAATCGACCAACTAAGAAGAATTCACCCAACACTAAGGGAAACGACCCCCCAAAATATTTATCATGACCCACAATATAGAAAATTGATCTCTTCAACACTTACCTTGATCCCCCAAGAGAAAATCTCCCTCCAATGAAATAAACTCGACCCAAAAAGAAGTAAATTCGGCCCGTATAAGAAGAAAGTGCCTCTAAAAACCCCATATTGAATCCAACCAATGAATCTTTGTAGTAATTAGTTCCAAATGGAATATTTGGATGATCTTCCCACCAATGCATCAGGTGGAATATATTAACACTGAAACCATATTAGCTAGGGCGGATAGTCTCAACATCGAAACCAATCAGACAAGGGTTTCCTCCAAACCCCAAAGGCTCCAAGAGCTCTCCAAACCAATAAGTAAAATGATCATGCCTGATGGTTAAGAACATGTGTTTCCTCTTAAGAGGTCATAGGTTCAAATCCAGAGGGGGGTAGGGTATGTATACCTTCGTAGACTTTACCAGTCAAATCATTGGGTGGAGGGGGGTCCCTTGTCCCACAAACAAGGGGATCTCATACAACAATTTGGTGTGCTAGCTTGGCCGTGACCTTAAAAATAGATTATTATTATTATTATGATTAGAGGAAATGGGATCTTACCTCTTTTTTACACCCCTTTCACCTTTTTCTCCTCAAGTGACTTTTTAATTCATCTTTAATGTTTTCTCTAAAAATCACTTTATTAATTTATTGGACCTTTATTCCCCAAAAAGTGATTTATTTGAATTTTCAATATATTCAGGTACTGGAAGTCACTTTTAATCATCCCATCTTGTAGATATTTTCACCTTGGTTCTAACAAGCTATTACGCTAAGGTGTTTCTCCAAGAAACAAGCTCCAAATAGTACCTTTAGTGTAATTAATTAAAATATGCCCAATAATAACCTTGTTTTACGAGAATCATCGGAATGCAACGGAACCAAGAAAACGGTGTGTGGAATTGATCTTGATGATGAATAATGATAAATAAACTAATATAGCCCCCATAAAAATCCTCCAAACCTTTTGGGCTCACCGATGACCTAGTTTCACTCCTCTCACTTGGTTGACTCAAGCCTCCCAAAGTAACTCTAACCACATAATAAGTGAATCCAAAAAATGACAGGCATAGAAAAAATCTATGTTCTCATAGGACAAGACCCTTTTGACACTAGGAAAATATATTTGAGCTTCATGGTATATACTTGTATGTGAGGTTTAATGAGTAGGTTCTATCAAAGCTTGATTTGCTTGAATAGTATAAGATAAGGCTATTGGACTTGCAAGAGTCCAAACAGAGGGTGAAGAGAAGAGATCTATGACTTTTTGAAGGTGAAAACAACTCCAAACATTTTCATGGATATACACAAGCTTGAAAGGAAACAAATACCATATGGAAAGTAAAAGACTAGGAAGGTGCATAATGTTTGTTTTTTTTAAATATCCATAGTAGTGGTTCAACACTACAGGAAGGTGTTAGATATAATCCTCAAAGGTAACACATTCGAGACATTATTATGAAAACCTACTTCTATAGTGGGTGTATCAACGATCAACAAAACATGTCTCTAATGGATCTAATTGCAAAAGAAAAACTTCTAAAAGTACCAAAGTCCTTGCAACTAGGGAAATTGTCAGGACCAAACAACTTGATGATTGGATTTTTAATAGGGCTCTAAGATCTATTTGCAAATGATCTCCATGAAGTAGTAAAAGAGTCCAAAGAGGTATGTAAGATACACTCCCCTTTCATTGCCACCTTTGTAACAAATATTCCAAAAGAGGAGGAGCTTAAAGGATTTGGACAATACCATTCTATATCACTATGTACTTGTGTCTATAAAATCATAGCCAAAACCATTGTAAATAGACTTGAACCCCATCTCTCAAAGCATATTAATCTGGACAAATTGGGTGCTTGGATGATTGTAACATTCATGATGCAGTAGGTGTAGTTCAGGAAGCCCTGCACATTATTAAAATAAAATCCTCACAATCTTTCATGCTAAAAATCAATCTCTCAAAATATTTTGATAGGGTAAATTGGATTTTCTTACATTTTATCCTCACCCAAGTGGGTTTTTTGGGCCTTTTCATAAACTAGCTAAAACAATGATTTAACTTGGTCTCCTTCTCGATCCTTATAAATGGTTCTACTTCGTCTTTCTTTATCCCTTCCTAGGGCCTTTGATAAGGCTTCCATATCTCTCCCCTACTTTCTCTTATAGTTGAAAATGCCCTGAGCAATAATCTTCACCATGAAATTAATGCCGGAAACATTAAATATGTAAAGGTCTCAAATGCTCTCAACATTTCCCACATCTTGTTTATTGATGATATACTTATGTTTGGTACTATTACGACTCAAAATGTAAAGTGTTTAGATCACATTTTGAAGCTTTTTTCCTCCTCCTTCAGCATGGAGGAAAATGCTCGAAATCACTCCATTTTATTTTATCATGTCCCTCAAGCCATTAGATAAATGATCCCAAAATTATTTCCCTTCACTATTGGGTAAAATGATGATTGTGTTAGATACTTTGGGTTGTGGCTTCTTAACAAGTTGAAGAGAAGAATAGGACACTAGTGCAACAAATGGATCTCTCATGCTAGAATAGTGGTCCTTATAAAAAGTGTTCCAGAAGAAATTCTAATGTGTTGGATCTCCCTGGTGTATATCCCTATCTTGATGCTCAAGAAATTAAAATCCCTCTTCCTGCACTATCTCTAGTCAAGAAAATAGGATCTTAACAAGATTCTAATAATAAAATGGGAGTTTATCACCGAGTGCATATCAAAGGGAAGATGAGGTCTAAAGGACCTAAAACCCTTTTCAAAATCTCTTGAAGCCAAATGAATATGGAAGCTAACCTAAAAAATAGGGTTGTGGAAAGAAATATGTTACCAAAAATACAATTATCCTTTCAACATCTATGAGTGGATTTCAGCTTCTCTCAAGAGTTTTGTTAAATGATCTTTTTTTTTTCAGAAATTTGTTGTTTTAAGTTTTAGTACTATTGGTAATCACCTATCCTAATCTATTGGGTGTGGATGTCGCACTTTGATTGGTAGATATTCGATCTTTGGACTTTTCCAAGGGGTACATTTTTCGTCAGTACTGATAAAAAAATTGAATGAAAGAATTATTTTCTACTTTTCACACACACACACACACACACACACACACACACACACACACACACACACGTGCATGAAGGAATAGATAAATGGAACTCAAGGTGGATGTCAACCTCCAAGATTGGAATAGAAGAGAAATTCCATGGGCATTATAACTTATTTAGACAAACTTTGATAATTAGTACCATTGTCTTATACAAACATGAAAACATTCTTGTATAGGAAAAAAACCAACATAGGGGAACCAATAGTGTAAAATTGGGGTATAAGACCCTATCAACATAGATTGAGGAGGAAATTAATCCATGGTGGTGAAGTGGACTCTAGAAATTATGGGTCCCACCCAAGGAAAAACTCTTTGCATGGCTCGCCCTCCAAAACAAACTTCCAACATGGGACAATTTACTTAAAAGTGGCAAGGAATCACTAGGACTTTGTTACCTCTACAAGGAAAATGTGGAATCGATGCTTCACATCTTGGTTAAATTCGACTTCTCAACAGAGGTTTGGAGTGCATTGGGATTATATGGTTGACATCCAATATGGGATGGGAACAGTTTTGTTGAATCATGGAATAATTGGTTTGAGGTACTACATAAAATATAATCACTTTGCCTTTGCATGTGATGTGGGGTCTTTGGATTAGACATGATGAAACAATATTCAAAGAAAAATAGCCATCCCATATTAAAGTAACATATAAAATAAAATACTCGTCAATGGCTTACAAACCTAAAGGGATAGAGTTGCGATCAAGCATATTATTCCATTAGATATTGATCATAGTTTCCTATATTTTCTTTTTCCATGCAGAGGTAATCATCTTGCTCATAATTATGAAGATGACATCATAACTTGGGATATAATGGCTCGATATTTTCTTAGATTCCAAATTATTTTTTAATTGGATGAATAGTTTGGATCAATGTACACACATCATTCTCTAAATATTTGAGGAACATGGCTAGGTATCGAGGTCATAATTTCAAGTAGTATATATCTCCCACGTTTATCAAGAGCACAATGAAGTAGTAGATATGCTAGTAAAGGAGGGAAGGGACATAGAGGAAGGCAAGCTAATATTAATATATAGTAACTTAAATGGCACTAGCTCCAAGAAGGATTTTTAGTACTTTAAATATGATATAATAATTAGTACCAGGACATACGATGAGGTTATAGATGGTTGAGGCTATGAAGTATTCTAAAATATATATATGTTTTTCTATTTTTGAAAATTTAGAGGTACTCTACACCTTGAGGGTAATGGAACCAAATAGGAATTTCTCAAACAGGTTGAGGTTGGGATAACCTACAAAATCTAATATTGGTTGTAAATTTTACCACCGACGTTGGAATAAAATTACCAACATTTTTCTCTTGAAAAATGTGTGTGTGTGTGTAACATTGATTACTAAGTAATTGCACCAATAAATAATTGGAACATACTTTTGTTAATTTGACATTAATACAATTCAACATTTCAACGTTTCAATGGATACTTAATTTTACTTATCCTATTATATTAATTCTTGGTTCATAGTTAATAGACAAAAATTATGGCCAAGGATAGAGATCTCTAAGGACTGATGGATGAATAATTGGTGGATTTTTCATATGATCCATTCGAGGGTCTTCTGATCTGGTCATGCCCTAGTGTGCTAGGTATACCTAGTGGACTAGAGTTTGGTGGAAACAAGACTCTACCCTTGGGGACCTCTCCATTGGAGAATAAGACATTAGAAACACTTGAAATTGTGGTTAAATTCTTTTGTGTGAATGGGGTGGACATATATGGAAGTGAACTTCATATCTCACTAGTATTCAAGAGATATTCATACCTTAGGTTAGTGGGTTTGTAGTAGGTGTTGTTAGTAAAGGATACCTTTTCAACCATATAGTGCTCGAATGATTATATTTGAGGTGTATCTCAATATAGTGCCTTTACTCATGTGTGTGTAGAGCTCAAAAACACAACTATACAAAAGTCTTAGTGTATTGAAGGATCATGTTTACACATAACTCATCCCTTAGCTTTTAGAGAATTACACAACAATATATCTTTGGATTTTGGTAGGGTTTCATATTCTCTAAATGGGTTGAGTGATTTTCTGTCTAGAGAGTCTGTGCTTGAGGGTTGTCGTAATTATACAAGTGGATTCATTAGCTCATCTCGATATTTTGAGCTAAAGAGTAGTCCAGTTACAAAGAATGTACCTAATGGTGAGGTTAATGGATCTTGGAGGCACAAGAAGTGTGTCAAGACGAGAAGTGATCTTGTAAAATTGGTTGTTGGGGTAGGGTGTAAAGATGGATGAGGTTTTGGATATGGAAAGATTGATGTTGGTCGGGAGGTTTCAAGGAAGGAGAATGGGGGAGAATATTCTAAAGGAATGGTCAGTGGGAAACTTAGAGCCATTATTGGGATATCTGCCAAATTGTTTTGTGCTAGCTTAGGGATGGTTGGATTTTGTACTTTGATCTCCCTACGATGTAGAGAAGTTTCTAATTAGTTGGAAATAGGGATTGAAACCATCTTTTGAATTTGATGCAAAAAAGGAAGAATTGAGTATGTTCTAATCTGGGTAAATTTTCCAAGTTTTCCATTAATATTTTGTCCCAACAAAGTCTTTAAGGAAACTGGAATCACCCTTGGATTTTTTTATGAAGTCATGAACTATCATTTGGGATTATAGAGTTATGAATAAGACATTCATATTAGTGGGTGTGGATTTAGGGGAGGGATTGGTGGATTTGACCTGTCCATGCATGAGGTGGCATTCCTATGGCCATATTGAAGTGGAATGTACCTACCTAAATGGAAAAAAATTGGGTTTGTAAAAATTCTTGATCCGAGGATTCTAGAGAGAAGTTGGAAAAGGTGGAGAAGGTGGTTGAAAAGGGGGAGACTCAGACTCATTTAATGGACACAAGTTCTAGTGGTGTTGTGGAGGGGTAGACTCAATATATTCCACATAAATGTCCACAATTTAAACTCATTGAAGTGGGACATCGAATTAAAATTTTGGTACATCCCCAAAGCCAAAGGCATCCTCAAATTTAATTTTAAATGTATTTTTTTTACATTTTGGATCCTTGGGTGACACCTTCTATATGCTAGGGTTGAGATGAAAAGGGGACTTCCTTTATATCCTCTATGGGATCAAAGAACACCATAATGATACCCAAACCATATTTTGAGATTGTTTGATCAACCTGATAAGGAACCCACTTCTTTCATTAATACTATGAAATTAAGTGATGATAAGGAGTGGGTGTCCATATCTAAGGTCGAGAGGATAGATGCCTCAAAACATATTATACATACTAG
>JASDQU010738397.1:2870-14721 GCA_032191745.1 Picea mariana | reverse complement strand
ACACCACTAGAACTTGTGTCCATTAAAGGAGTCTGATTCTCACCCTTTTCAACCACCTTTTCCAACTTCTCTCTAGAATCCTCGGATCAAGAATTTTTACAGACCCAATTTGTTTCCATTTAGGTAGGTACATTCCACTTAAATATGGACATAGGAATGACACCTCATGCATGGACAGGTAAAATCCACCAAGACCTCCCCTAAATCCACACCCACTAATATGAATGTCATATTCATAACTCTATAATCCCAAATGATAGTTCACGACTTCATAAAAAAATCCAAGGGAGATTCCAGTTTCTTTAAAGACTTTGTTGGGACAAAATATTAATGGAAAACTTGGAAAATTTACCTAAATTAGAACATACTCAATTCTTCCTTTTTTGCATCAAATGCAAAAAATGGTTTCAATCCCTATTTCCAACTACTCAGAAACTTCTCTACATCGTGGGGAGATCAAAGTACAAAATCCAACCATCCCCGAGCTAGCACAAAACAATTTGGCAGATATGCCAATAATGGCTCTAAGTTTCCCACTAACCATTCCTTTAGAATATTCTCCCCCATTCTCCTTCCTTGAAACCTACCAACCAACATCAATCTTTCCATATCCAAAACCTCATCCATCTTTACACCCTCCCCCAACACCAAGTTTACAAGATCACTTCTCATCTTGATACACTTCTTGTGCTTGCAAGATCCATTAACCTCACCATCAGGTACATTCTTTGTAACTGGACTACTCTTTAGCTCAAAATATAGAGATGAGCTAATGAATTCACTTGTATAATTATGACAACCCTCAAGCATAGACTCTCTAGACAGAAAATCACTCAACCCATTTAGAGAATATGAAACCCTACCACAATCCAAAGATATATTGTTGTGTAATTCTCTAAAAGCTAAGGGATGAGTTACATGTAAACACAATCCTTCAATACACTAATACTTTTGTATAGTTGTGTTTTTGAGCTCTACACACACATGAGTAAAGGCACTAGATTGAGATCCACCTCAAATATAATCACTCGAGCATTATATGGTTAAAAAGGTATCCTTTACTAACAACACCTACTACAAACCCACTAACCTAAGGTATGAATATTTCCTTAATACTAGTGAGATATGAAGTTCACTTCCATATATGTCCACCCCATTCACAAAAAAGAATTTAACCACAATTTTATGTGTTTCTAATGTCTCATTCTCCAATGGAGAGGTCCCCAAGGGTAGAGTCTTATTTCCACCAAACTCTAGTCCACTAGGTATACCTAGCACACTAGGGCATGACCAGATCAGAAGACCCTTGAATGGATCATATGAAAAATCCACTAATTATTTATCCATTAGTCCTTAGAGATCTCTATCCTTGGCCATAATTTTTGGCTATTAACTATGAACCAATAATTAATATAATAGGATAAGTAAAATTAAGTATCCATTGAAACATTGAAATGTTGAATTGTATTAATGTCAAATTAACAAAAGCATGTTCCAATTATTTATTGGTGCAATTACTTAGTAATCAATGTTACACACACACACACATTTTTCAAGAGAAAAATGTTGGTAATTTTATTCCAACATCAATGGTAAAATTTACAACCAATATTAGATTTTGTAGGTTATCCCAACCTCAACCTATTTGAGAAATTCCTATTTGGTTCCATTACCCTCAAGGTGTAGAGTACCTCTAAATTTTCAAAAATAGAAAAACATATATATATTTTAGAATACTTCATAGCCTCAACCATCTATAACCTCATCGTATGTCCTAGTACTAATTATTATATCATATTTAAAGTACTAAAACTCCTTCTTGGATCTAGTGCCATTTAAGTTCCTATATATTAATATTATCTTTCCTTCCTCTATGTCCCTTCCCTCCTTTACTAGAATATCTACTACTTCATTGTGCTCTTGATAAACATGGGAGATATATACTAGAAATTATGACCTCAATACCTAGCCATGTTCCACAAATATTTAGAGAATGATGTGTGTACATTGATCCAGACTATTCATCCAATTAAAAACTAACTTGGAATCTAAGAAAATATCGAGCCATTACATCCCAAGTTATGATGTCATCTTCATCATTATGAGCAATATGATTACCTCTGCATGGAAAAAAAAATATATAGGAAACTATGATCAATATCTAATGGAATAATATGCTTGATCAAAACTCTATTCCTTTAGGTTTGCAAGCCATTGACGAGTATTTTATTTTATACCTTACTTTAATATGGGATGGCTATTTTTTTTTTAATATTGCTTCATCATGTCTAATCCAAAGACCCCACATCACATGCAAAGGCAAAGTGATTATATTTTATGTAGTACCTCAAACCAATTATTCCATGATTCAACCAAACTGTTCCCATCCCATATCGGATGTCAACCATATGATCCCAATGCACTCCAAACCTCTGTTGAGAAGTGGAATTTAACCAAGATGTGAAGCATCGATTCCACATTTTCCTTGTAGAGGTAACAAAGTCCTAGTGATTCCTTGCCACTTTTAAGTAAATTGTCCCATGTTGAAAGTTTGTTTTGGAGGGCGAGCCATGCAAAGAGTTTTTCCTTGGGTGGGACCCATAATTTATAGAGTCCACTTCACCACCATGGATTAATTTCCTCCTCAATCTATGTTGATAGGGTCTTATACCCCAATTTTACATTATGTGTTCCCCTATGTTGGTTTTTTTCCCATACAAGAATGTTTTCATGTTTGTATAAGACAATGGTACTAATTATCAAAGTTTGTCTAAATAAGTTATAATGCCCATGGAATTTATCTTCTATTCCAATCTCGGAGGTTGACATCCACCTTGAGTTCCATTTATCTATTCCTCCATGCATGTGTGTGTGTGTGTATGAAAAGTAGAAAATAATTCTTTCATTCAAATTTTTTATCAGTATCGACGAAAAATGTACCCCTTGGAAAAGTCCAATGATCGAATATCTACCAATCAAAGTGCGACATCCACACTCAATAGACCAGGATGGGTGATTACCAATAGTACTAAAACTTAAAACAACAAATTTCTGAAAAAAAAGATCATTTAACAAAACTCTTGAGAGAAGCTCAAATCCACTCATAGATGTTGAAAGAATACCTGTATTTTTGGTAACATATTTCTTGCCACAACCCTATTTTTTAGATTAGCTTCCATATTCATTTGGCTTCAAGAGATTTTGAAAAGGGTTTTAGGTCCTTTAGACCTCATCTTCCCTTTGATACACACTCGGTGATAAACTCCCATTTTATTATTAGAATCTTGTTAAGATCCTATTTTCTTGACTAGAGATAATGCAGGAAGAGGGATTTTAATTTATTGAGCATCAAGATAGGGATATACACCAGGGAGATCCAACACATTAGAATTTTTTCTGGAACACTTTTTATAAGGACCACTATTCTAGCATGATAGATCCATTTGTTGCACTAGTGTCCTATTCTTCTCTTCAACTTGTTAAGAAGCCACAACCCAAAGTATCTAACACAATCATCATTTTACCCAATAGTGAAGGGAAATAATTTTGGGATCATTTATCTAATGGCTTGAGGGACATGATAAAAGAAAATGGAGTGATTTCAAGCATTTTCCTCCATGCTGAAGGAGGAGGAAAAAAGCTTCAGAATGTGATCTAAACACTTTACATTTTGAGTCGTAATAATACCAAACATAAGTATATCATCAATAAACAAGATGTGGGAAATGTTGAGAGCATCTGAGACCTTTACATATTTAATGTTTCTGGCGTTAATTTCATGGTGAAGATTATTGCTTAGGGCATTTGCAAATATAGGAGAAAGTAGGGGAGAGATATGGAAGCCTCATCAAAGGCCCTAGGAAGGGATAAAGAAAGACGAAGTAGAACCATTTATAAGGATCCAGAAGGAGACCAAGTTAAATCATTGTTTTAGCTAGTTTATGAAAAGGCCCAAAAAACCCACTTGGGTGAGGATAAGATGTAAGAAAATCCAATTTACCCTATCAAAATATTTTGAGAGATTGATTTTTAGCATGAAAGATTGTGAGGATTTTATTTTAATAATGTGCAGGGCTTCCTGGACTACACCTACTGCATCATGAATGTTACAATCATCCAAGCACCCAATTTGTCCAGATTAATATGCTTTGAGATATGGGGTTCAAGTCTATTTACAATGGTTTTGGCTATGATTTTATAAACACAAGTACATAGTGATATAGGATGGTATTGTCCAAATCCTTTAGGCTCCTCCTCTTTTGGATTATTTGTTACAAAGGTGGCAATGAAAGGGGAGTGTATCTTACATACCTCTTTGGACTCTTTTACTACTGCAAGGAGGTCATTTGCAAATAGATCTTAGAGCCCTATTAAAAATCCAATCATCAAGTCGTTTGGTCCTGGCAATTTCCCTAGTTGCAAGGACTTTGGTACTTTTAGAAGTTTTTCTTTTGCAATTAGATCCATTAGAAACATTTTTTGTTGATCGTTGATACAGCCACTATAGAAGTAGGTTTTTATAATAGTGTCTCGAATGTGTTACCTTTGAGGATTATATCCAACACCTTCCTGTAGTGTTGAACCACTACTATGGATATTTAAAAAAAACAAACATTATGCACCTTCCTAGTCTTTTACTTTCCATATGGTATTTGTTTCCTTTCGAGCTTATGTATCCATGAAAATGTTTGGAGTTGTTTTCACCTTCAGAAGGTCATAGATCTCTTCTCTTCACCCTCTGTTTGGACTCTTGCAAATCCAATAGCCTTATATTATACTATTCAAGAAAATCAAGCTTTGATAGAACCTGCTCATTAAACCTCACATACAAGTATATACCATGAAGATCAAATATATTTTCCTAGTGTCAAAAGGGTCTTGTCCTATGAGAACATAGATTTTTTCTATGCCTGTCATTTTTGGATTCACTTATTATGTGGTTAGAGTTACTTTGGGAGGCTTGAGTCAGCGAAGTGAGAGGGGTGAAACTAGGTCATCGGTGAGCCCAGAAGGTTTGGAGGAGTTTTATGGGGGCTATCTTAGTTTATTTACCATTATTCATCATCAAGATCAATTCCACACAATGTTTTCTTGGTTTCGTTGCATTCCGATGAATCTAGTAAAACAAGGTTATTGTTGGGCATATTTTAATTAATTACACTAAAGGTACTATTTGGAGTTTGTTTCTTGGAGAAATACCTTAGCGTAATAGCTCGTTAGAACCGAGGCAAAAATATCTATAGGATGGGATGATTAAAAGTGACTTCCAGTACCCAAATATATTGAAAATTCAAATAAATCACATTTTGGAGAATAAAGGTCCAATAAATTAATAAAGTGATTTTTAGAGAAAACATTAAAGATGAATTAAAAAGTCACTTGAGGAGAAAAAGGTGAAAGGGGTATAAAAAAGAGATAAGAGCCCATTTCCTCTAATTATGTTGATGATCATTTTACCTATTGGTTTGGAGAGCTCTTGGAGCCTTTGGGGTTTAGAGGAAACCCTTGTTTGACTGGTTTCAATGGTGAGACTATCCACCCTAGATAATATGGTTTTGGTGGTAAGATATTCCACCTGATGCATTGGTGGGAAGATCATACAAATATTCCATTTGGAACTAATTACTACAAAGATTCATTGGTTGGATTCAATATGGGGTTTTTAGAGGCACTTTCTTCTTATATAGGCTGAGTTTACTTCTTTTTGGGTCGAGTTTATTTCATTGGAGGGAGATTTTCTCTTGGGGGATCAAGGTAAGTGTTGAAGAGGTCAATTTTCTATATTGTGGGCCAAGATACAGATTTTGGGGGGTCGTTTCCCTTAGTGTTGGGTGAATTCTTCTTAGTTGGTCGATTTCCCTTGTGGTAGAGGCGTTATTATTTGAGTTGGACTGTCTCATTTCATAGAGGTCGAGTCTCCTTACTGTGAAATCCAAATTTATAAAGGGAGGGTTGAGTTCATACAGAAGAGCACATATTTCTTCATCATTTGATTGTTGGGTTGAGCTCTTGGTTATTGGGGCGACACATCCTTTGTTGGCCAGATATTTTATCGTGTGGAAATTGCACCACTTGAAACTATTCGTATCTTAGTATGGGGATGCGACTTGTTGTTGTTAGAAGGGGCATTTTGGAAAGGGGTTTCAACTACAATATGTCTCAGGTTTCCTGTTGCTGCTATTAAACCTTATTGGACCTATTTTCCTCTACTACAGACTTGTACCACAACATAAATATATATCATGTGCTACTTTATTTGTTATTGTAAAGTGTGCTGAGAATTTTCAATATATTTGGCTGATGAATAAATGAATACAATATATTTGAAGTTTGGATATTGATGTTATTAAATAAGAATCATAAATATATATGCACAATGTTGATAAAATGCTTGTATGAGAACTGTTTGATGAAATTTCCATGCTGAGAAAATAAGTGAAAGAGCCAACGAAAATATACAACACTATAAAGAGCAGTATAGTGGAAATTCAGGGATGTTAACCAAATTGTTTCACAAAAGATTCATACCAATAATAAACCTACAACAACAGAAAACGAGATCTTGCAATGGGTTTTGACATTATTGGTTATCTGTTTGATGAATTCCAACACCAAGAAAATACCAAAATATCATAGCAATGAATTATGATAGCATAGACAAGGGTTATGACAGTTGGGTAATGGAAGTACATTTGACACAATTTATCACCTAGAGATCATAAATATAGGACAATGACAAAGGAGAGGTTTAAAACAAAGTTTCATGCAAAGTGTTCGACAAAAGTAGCAAACCAAAACTTAGAAAAATAACAGTCGATAGGGAAGGGATATTATAGTGGTATCAAAGTTGGTGATCTTTCCAGCTTGTGGGGAATTCAATTGAGGTCAAATATGCAACTGGGAATTGATGATAAGGACAACATTCTCAGGAAAGAAAAAATGAAGTCTAAACCAAAACTCACAGCTAAAATATTGCAACTTATTCAATCAAGTAGGATGGATTTAGCATCAAGCTCAGAGTAGTTTAGAAAATATATTAAACTAATCACTTATTGTAGGGAATATCAAGCATTGGGTTTGGAATTCCAAGTTTCCATGTCACTAGAAGCCTATTGCACCATCAAATTTGAGGATAAAGATTGGAACAAGGAACTATTGGAAAGTCTAGAGTAGAAGTGGAGAAGAGGTGACTGGGATAAACAGTTGGAAATGTTGGAGGCGTGAGAACATATACATGTAGAGGAGCATGCAACTATACATAATGATGAGGTGTTCATAAAAGAGGACCAAGCAGTGGTCTATGATGAGGTCGTTGACACTAGTATGTTGGCGGGATTTGTCGCTAGTGTTATCACATAGAATTGTAAGGGTCAAGAACCACTTTAGTTTTGTTTTTGAGTCACACCTTTGCTCCTTACAACACTACCTTGACATGTCACACCTCCATGTTGTACACAAAATTATCTTTGTCATCATTTATCTGTTGAAGTTTCAAGTTAGAGTCGGGTGTATGCACTGCCAACTCACTAGGAGAGTTCGTAACATACTCTAAGTACATCATGCTTTCATCTATCATCATTGCAAATTAAAGAACCATGACAGAGGAGATTTCATTTTTTCCAGCACCATCTTTAACCAATTTTTCATGGATCATGTCATTGGATCTCCTAACAGTATCCTCGAAGTATTCAATTCTTGTTTGGATTAGGCGCTGCGAACTTGCGTTGTGAACTCATTTCTTATAGCAGTGTCTTCTAAAGATTTGATCATGAATTTTGAATGGCGAAGTGAGTTTTTTCTGAAATTTTTTGTGGAGGAGCATGATATTGGCATTGACATGCTGAAAAAAATTCATCCTAACCCAGTTTGGCATTTGAGTGCTAACATTAAAACATCATTGCACTGTAAACTGGCATTGTGAACTGGATGAAGGAGAGTGTTGGAGGTTGGACTACTTGCAGACACCCTTGTGCAAATTCAAAAACACCAACATCAAAATCAGGACCACCAGGTACTCCATGAGAGTTTACATCCTATTTGAAGGTCGAGAAAGGGGTTTAGGATGCTTCTCATTTTGGCGCTGCGAACTGTCACTACCTTGCTATCAGTTTGCAAAATTCACTTAAAAGATGCTTTGAACTGTGTCTATTAAACTTGACCACCTTTTGACCTCATTCAATTTTCCTCCTGCTCAAAATTTACTTGCTCCCATCATTTTCACCCAAAGTTGCGAAGTCTCAGTTCCAACATTATTAAAACCCCATTTTTCTGCATATTTACAAGCTCAACTTTTAAAGAGTAAATCTGCACCCCTCTTAAACTTGAAACATGTGGTTGATCAGCTATTGAACCAGGTTTAAAGATTGAATGCATTCTCATGCTGATTAACTGATATTTGTATTGATGAGTAAACTCTGTTTAAGCTGAGAATTTGCTTGCACTTCCCTTTTATTATAACTCCCGATTGCCATTCCTTATTGTTTTTTATTGAAATAGTGTCTCCTCTTATACCTCCCGTGTATAGGATAAAGTCCATAAAACTATGTTTAATTCAAGCCTATTGAAAACAGTTCTTTCATCAATATCCTAATCTCATGTTTTCCCTATCTTCATACCTATAGTTTCCATTAAAACTCATAGAAAATACATCCTTCAGCAGCAGTTGTGGACATCAACAACATAGGAAGACTTACAAGGGAGGGGATACTGTAAGGACAGATCCCTATGACATCTTGGCCAAGGTTTCTACCAGGAGAAGCTCCAGGATTAGAAAATGAAGATGTTGAACCTCCATAACCAAGCATAAGTTTTGGTCAAGTTTCTTGTGTTATGCATTTTTACAACTTTTGAGGACGTCTATGTTTTTAAAACCATGATTAACTATTTGAATGTTTTCTTCTAGTCATGTACCAAGATTATGAAGTTGTTACAACATTTTGGGACACTTGAGACAGTTTTGGGAGGTGTTAAAACATTGGCAAGTGAAACAGGTTTCTACAGGAAAGTTCGCAGTGTCGGTGTTGCGAACTGGTAATTTATGATAGTTTGTAAGCAATTAGCACACAATAGAGGATTGTTTTTCTTTTAAATTTTTATTTCCCATCTGGGTTCCTCTGAAATTTGGTGTGGAGGAAAAAAAAGTGTTTCTGAATTTCTGACAAAAGTTCATCCTGACCCACTTCGTATTTTTGGAGAAAAGATAAAATCATCACCTACAGGTAAGTTCGCAACGCATGTTGTCACAGGCGTTGTGAACTCTAACAACATGAAAAATTCGAGCTATGGGAGGGCTTCCAGCTGTCACGGAAGGTTCGAATGGTCTCCTAGGAGTTAGTTGGACATGAGGGGCATGTGTTCCATCTCCAGATCAAGCAGAATGACATGTTTCAAAAGGCATTTATCACAATAGGAAAGATTCTAAAAAATAGGAATTTGTTAGGTTTTGGTTGGAATATTTTGTAACAAGACTCCTAAGTGGAGGATCCTATGTATCTCCTTGGTTTCGACATCCTTAGGGTAGATAGAGATCATTCACAATAAATTAAAGGGATTTTGAGAAGGAAAGGGTTGGATTCATGATCCAAGAGAGGAGAGAGCTAGAGGAGCAGTTGAGTTGCTCATTTGTAAGCCTGAGGGCATGTGTTGTAGGCATTTCTTCCATTAGAGACTCATGAGAGTTATGATACCAGACTATTTTTCTCTTGTTTCCGTTCCTTCTTATCATCTTGCTTGAGTAATATTTACATATTTTGAAGATCAAAATGTGTCGTTGGTTAATGGATTCATGAGTTGCAAAGGATTTGTGGTAATTGCCTATTAATCATTGATTATTGTTCAAGCACTCTTTAGTCTATCTTACATAAAGGATCTTATGTGGATATTCTTCTTTTTGTTTACCTTCTATTCTTCTACCCATCTTTGCATAATCCTTTTGTCTGGTAGGCAACCTGATTTCCAGTGATCTGCATAATGTTATGACTCCATGCCCAATAGAATGTATTTGCAAGCAGTTTGATGCCCTCCATTTTACTATTCTCTTGTTGATCCACCAAGTATAACCTGCTTTAATTGTTTAACTCAAATGGGTATTGGGATTATCCTCTAGCAGTCTGAGGGTGACTCTCAGTGATAACATTTTTGGCATTGTTTTCGGGGACAGAAATGAAGTAATCTTCCCTGGGAGAACGATAATGATCAGATCCAGCTCTTGATGGTAGACAAGAGCAAGACACAAGATTGACTGCAATCTTCTACCTGGAAAATCCAACTTCATCATAGATGACTATATGGGCGACTCCACTAGTTTAAAATGGACAAGATTCTGACTCAGCGGTCTGCAATTTGTGATTTCTTAAATATATCTGGTTTTCCAAGCCTCGTTCCTGATAGAAGTGAATGGGAAGGCTACCTTCCTAGGTTTAAAGGGGAAAATTGGGAAATGCCAGCTGAGTTTTTACTAGATTTTCACGAGTGCATACTTAAGCTAAAATTTATACATGAATATGTCCTCATCAAATTGTTTACATACTCTTTAGATGGAGCAGCTCATGATTATTGTATATCACTCTCGGTTGCTTGTATTACTTCACTAAGACATTTTCATGCTTCATTTCATTTGTTTTGTAAAGAGAAATTTGCAGTTGATTTCCTTTATCAAAGATGTTGTTATGAATTCGATTTGTTTAGTAAAGGATCAAACAATCATAAAAAATATGTTGTAGTAGAAGACACTTTTCATAATGATCAAGAGGATTATGATCTTCAAAGTGATAGCCAAGATGTAGATACTTTTGACATTGTATCAAATGTATCTATTGTTTTAAGTTGTCATGAAAATCAAATTGCTTCCTTTGAGTATTAAAATGATAATGAGCAGATCAATATATCAGCATGGGACAATTTTGAATTTAAGACACGAGAATATGGTGAAGAAGATAAGGAAGAATTGTAGCAGCAGTTGGAATTCTCTTTATCACCTATTGATGAGCAGAAAACTCCAAGGATCAGCGAGGAAATGTCTATCATTTATGTACATGTACTTGCAAAAGACATCAGACAACATATGAGTAGTTGTGGAGTATATGAGGACCATCATTTTATTGATGAATTAACCTTCACAGAGGATCAAGATGGTTTTCTTAACCAACTAGAAATGTATTATCATAAGTTTCATGATCCTGTGGATGTTTACATAGAGTTATATTTTTCAAAGATTTCTAATGATCTAGTTGTTGGTATGATTTCAGATCATAGTTGTAAGTATCCATTGCTTATTAACCTCTTGTTGCAAGCTTCATATCACTTGAAAATTATTTTGAATAGTTGCATGGAAGGAGTTATTTTCATCAGTTTGATACTCCCCTGGCTGCATTGGAAGTATGACTACAATTAAGCAAAGCATATCAGTTGGATATATTCATGTAGGAATGTATATAAGTAAGCTTGTTATGCAAGCATTTGGTTTGCAGTGAGAGTTTTCCATATTTCAATAAATGATCGTAGGTTCTCTCGAGGCATAGTCAGAGTACAAATTACAGAGATGGAATGGATAACGCATTGGAACTGCATGTTCTTGGTAGCTCACATGGAGCATGCCATCCCCTGTGGAGCTAAATGTTATCACATAGAATTGTAAGGGTCAAGAACCACTTTGGTTTTGTTTTTGAGTCACACCTTTGATCCTTACAACATTACCTTGACATGTCACACCTCTATGTTGTACACAATATTAACTTTGTCATCATTTATCCGTTTAAGTGTCAAGTCAGAGTCGGTTGTATGTGATGCCAACTCATTAGGAGAGTTCGCAACGTACTCTAAGTACATCATGCTTTCATATATCATCATTGGA
>JASDQU010738396.1:153325-171909 GCA_032191745.1 Picea mariana | reverse complement strand
AATGTATCTTGTCACTAATAAATGAGGGAAACCCACTCATGTACCTCTGAATTTTTACTTTCTTATCCTTGATGAATGCAACATATTTCAATAGCTCTAAGAAGCTTCTTTCACACTCATCTATTTTCATACTCCCAAGCTTGACTTCAAAGAACTCCTTGATTTTCTTGTCATATTATCTCTTGGTTAAGTATTTCTTTTGAAAATACCTCTTGAACTCCCTCCAAGTAACCTTCTTTTCATCAATGTGTTTCACTTGCATGAACTAATCCCACCACATTGATGCTCTTCCTTTTAGCTGATAGATGGAAATTCTCCCTTTTTTGTGTGCATACTAATTATACAACTGGAAGTACTTCCTCATACCTAGCAGTCAGGTCTTCGCTTCTTCATCCTTCTTATGCTCACCATCAAAGGTAGGAGGATTGATCTTATTCATTTCTCTCTGTAACTCATCCACCCCAGTCTTTCTCTTATGCTTTCTAATAGGAGACATAATTGAGCTATTATGTGCTTTCCTAAATGAATTCTTTGGTGAGTGGTGATGTTTCCTATCAACACTTCTTGTTTCTCTTCTTTCACCATGAGACCTATGACTCATTGACTTGCTTGACTCAGTCTTCTTATCCATTTTATTTTCTATTCTTTCTGAGCTTTGCATTAAATTGATATTGAAGTAATCTTACTACTCCTTGGCTTTCATAAGCCTCTTATTATCAGCTTTATATCACTAGACATATTTTTGCAGTCCCTTTATGGTTTCTACCATATTTATGTGCTCCTCCTTGGATTCTATACCATCAACACCCAAACCAACATACAAAACCTTGAATTCATCATCATGGTTGTAAGTTCTCTATACATCCTCCATGCTTTTTGACTTTCTACACTAGTTCTATCCTACTCTAATCGTTGTTAATTCTACAAAATGTGTAGATAATAGTATCCATTAGATGAATTCATACAATAATTTCATGAAAACCCTGCACCATTTTGTGAGAATCCTTTCTTCTAATTGGAATCCTTTTTCCAAAACTTTCCCATCAACTAGTCCTTAGCGCAATTCTGAGTCTTGCATAGTATATCATGGTCATTTGGAGTTCACCCAAATACCCTTTTGTTCTTTCTTTCTTTCTTATGAAGTATGTGCGCATGTTGATATTCAACACATACCAATGTGCAATGTCAATGTTTGACATATACACCAAGTATCAATATTATGCATGCATCACAAGTTTTCTCCGCACAACCCCAAACTTTAGTGCGCATACCCATGCATCATTAATTACTATGTGTTTCCAGTGTTGCACCCCGCAATGTAAAAAATTTAGCGTGCACACTTACACATTCTTATTTTATGCACACCATGGCCATGCTGTAATTCCAAATTTGGCCATTTACCAATGCAATTTTTTTCCATAAGTAGGTACTTAGCCCATGCAGGCTCAGTGTTGAAACTAGAGATATGATACCAATCTGTAACATAACCAACTAATTGTTGATGAGATAGAGATCTGTCGAGTAGGATGTCCCTATGATTGATCACAAGTGGATGTGCCCCTAGTGGCTGAGCATTATTGGATGTGTGAGATCCCTTGCTATATTGTCTAGGAGTAAGATTTACCTGTAACCCTAATTGTGATGTAAAGAGTACAGGTTGGCTCCACCATGTGTGAAAGATAATTAATGTTTATTGCAATAATTAATTATTTTATGAGTTATTGAGGTTGGCCCTGATGTGCCAATAGACACCAGTTTTGGTCTATCCAGTATAGTATAAATAAATATGATTTCCCCATTGAGGAAACACACTTGTCACTTGTCATTTTGGAAATTTCAGAAAGTACATCTTCTAGGGATGAAGTGCGCACCTCTCTTGGGCGCAAGTTTCAAGGTAGTAAAGCACCCTCTTGTGTGCATTCGGGTTTCATGGTTGGAGGATATTCTCTGGAGAATATAGAAAAGGATTGTTGGGTTTTTCTCCCTTGTTGAGAAGGGTTTTCCCAGGATATTTCTTGTGTTCTTGTGCATGGTATTTCTTCTTGTGATCTTGGTTATTGCAACAATTGTGAATGGTGTAGCTGCATTTGTTTATGGTTCAAACAAATGCTAAAATTGAAATAAACCTCATGCTTGAGCCTAACATAGTGAAAATTCAACATGGTTTTAGAGCATAGGTCTTGAAGAACCCATTTCACAAGCTTCTAGTAGCCATCCTTTCTCTCTTCTATAGAATCGTATGATCTCCTAGGGTTTCCAGAAATTTGTACAACCCTCCCTTGTTTGGGTGTTCCAGTACTTAAAACTGAAACGTTGGGGCTAAAAATTACATAGTGGTGTACGACCTCTCTCAGAGCACCTCCAACAACTCTTAGATTGCAATTCCGAGAATTTTGAATTTTTGGCCCTAGGGTTTCTAGGGTTTCATAATTTTCTGCAGAATATTCAGATTTAGGGTTTCTGCAGCTCATTGAAGGAGATTTTTAGCTCACCAATGTTATTCTAACTTTGAAGGATTATTGTTGGCAGTCATAAGCCCAACGAAACTTAATATTTCTAGCCTAGCCTAGTTGTTAGGTCTCCTAGCCTAATTGGTAAGGGTTTGTGGAAGAATCTGCAAACCATGAAGAATATAACTCTGTTGGAAGATAGGCTTGAGGAATCGAGAAAATTCAAAATACATTAAGAAGATTGGAATACAGATCTAGAGCCACATGAGAGAGATGAAGACATCAAAGATGAAGCCTTCCTCCTCATATCAACACTCTCAAGTATGAACTTGTATATAGTATTTGTATCATTGTCATGAGGATACCTGCAGGAGGAAGGAACCTTTGCTACAATCATGGATCCAGAGGGATCTCAGTGCATTCAGAGGAAAAACACACTAGAAGTGAAGACTCAAGGTTTGATTGTTTTAATTATCACGCCTCTAACCTACATTTCTAAGTTTTCTACATTACAAGTAGGTATTGTAGCCGTAATCCTGAAATTGTTTTGATTCTAGAGATGTACTCATTATTCTCCTCTAGGGGATATTATTGTCTTGTTTCTCTTCATTTGTTTTCTTGTTCTAAGCATGTTAACACCAAAGGAATATGTTTATCCTTTAGAATTTAGGGGGATTCACTTGGCTCAGAGGGAGTCAAAACTATTTAAGAAGAAGGAAGAACATAACCATCATTGAAGTAACCAAAGCAATGATACATGATCATCATCTGCCTATGATTCTATGGGTAGAAGCATCCATGACAACAGTATAAGGTCTGAACATGAATCCTCACCATATTTTGAAGAACATGACTCCTGAAGAATCCTTCACCAGAGTGAAGCCTAAGGTAGGACACTTCTAGATATTTGGGTGTCTAGTATATCTTCATGTACCCAAAGAAAAGAGATCCAATCTAGAACCCTCGGGAAGAAAGGGTACATTTGTGGGATACAATGAATCTTCAAAGGCTTACCGAATCTACATCTCTGGTTAGAGATAGATTGAGGTAAGAAGAGATGTCATCTTTGAAGAAGAGATATCCTTTCAAGGATCCATAGAATCTCAGATGGAGATTGACAGGGAGACACTACCTTCTGCCCCTTCAGCAGATCATAGGGAGACAACCATTGTTCTAGTTGATCTAGTTTCTCCAGTTGATGTTCCTAGATACATTACAGTAGGCCATAAATACCTGCCTAGGATTGACAAACTCTGCAAGAGGTAGAGGGAGATGCAGCGCTTCGAGGTACATTCCGAAAGAGAAAGATACCATAGATATTTTCGAGCTATTGTTCATTCATGAGCCACATCATTGATACCAAGTCTTCCTTTCATGGGGAAGCAGCAGGTCAGCAGGTATGGCAAGATGCCATGACAGAAGAGTATCAATCCATCATGAAGAATGATGTGTGGGATATTGTTCCAAGACTAGAAGGGAAGTCTGCAGTAAATTCCATGTGGATCTATAAGATCAAGCATGCAGTTGATGGAAGTGTCGAGAAATACAAAGTGAGATTTGTAGCCAGAGGATTCTCATAGGTGGAGGGAATTGACTATGAGGAGACATTTTCTCCAGTAGCCTGATACACTTACATTCGTACTATCATTTCACTAGCTTCATCCAAGGGTTGGAAACTACATCAGATGGATGTAAAGACAACATTGCTCAATGGTGAGATTGAGGAAGAAGTTTACATCGAGCAACCAGATGGATTCGTGATACACGACAATAAAACTCATGTGTGTAGGTTGAAGAAAGCCTTGTATGGACTAAAGCAGACACCTCGTGCTTGGTACAAGAAGATGAATGGATTCTTGATGAGTTTGGGCTTCAACAAGAGTCTTGTTGATCCAAACCTATATTATAATATTGTTGGTGACGAGTGCCTAATCTTGGCCCTGTATGTGGATGACTTATTCCTCACCGGTTCATAAAGACTTATTGATGAATGCAAGCGAGCATTGACTTCTTAATTTGAGATGAAGGATCTAGGTATGATGCACTACTTCTTGGGACTGAAAGTATGGAAGAGGACTGATGATATTTTCCTAAGTCAAGGAAAATATACAATGGATATATTGAAGAAGTTCAGTATGAAAGACTACAAATCCATGCCTACACCAATGGTGATGGATTTGAAGAATATGAATGATGCTTTTACTAATTTAGGAGAGATTGATCCACATTTATACTGACAACTGATTGGATCATTGATGTATCTGGTTAACACCAGACCTGACATATGCTATGCAGTGAATGTACTTATTTAGTTCATGAGTCAGTTGAGACAAACTCATTGGATAGAAGCGAAACATGTATTTAGATATCTACGAGGCACAGTTGGATATGTCTTGAGATATGCCTCTAGTATAGACATGTGTTTGCAGAGATATGCCGATGCAGATTGGGTAGGGAGCACAGTGGACTGGAAGAGCACATATGGTTGTTGTTTTTCCTTGGGGTCTGCCATGGTTTCCTGGTGCAGTAGGAAACAAAGCTATGTAGCTTTGAGTACCGTAGAAGCAGAGTATATAGCATTGAGTGTGGCAGTCTGCAAAGCAGTGTTGCTTCGCAATCTCCTGACATATTTATTTGATCATGAGATGGATTCTACCATTATTCATTGTGATAACCATAGTTGTGTGAAGCTCTCTGAGAATCATGTGTTTCACGATAAATTGAAACAAATTGAGATAAAATGTCATTATATTAGAGACATGGTGTAGATGAAAGCAGTACACGTGCAGTACCTTCCTACACATGAGCAAATTGCAAATATCTTCACCAAACTGCTTTCCAAGACGAAGTTCGGGTACTTCCGTGAGAGACTTAGCCTGGTGGAGAATTTCTCCCTAGCTAAGAGGGAGTGTTGATGATTACAACTTCGTGAGACATCCTCCAGGACACAGACTAAGTGAGTCAGCTTGTGAGAGAGCCCATGAATTGGGTGTACCCATGATATGGGTGTGTCGTTCCTCTCTGGACTAAGATGAGACAATGTGTGCCCTTGTGTGGGGTGAGGATTCCCATGAGTTGGGTGTGTCGTCCTCTCTGGATTGATATGAAACGATGTGTACCCCTGTGAGGAGTGAAGGTGCCCATGTGATGGGTGTGCATCAGACTTTAGACTAAGTTGTTATGACATGTGGTCTCTTGCCTTGTGGACTCAGTTGAGTCTGGCTTGAGATGATACTCCAGATGATTCTCTTGTGGACTCAGTGAGATAGAGATCTGTTGAGTAAGAAATCCCTATGGCTGAGCACAAGTGGATGTTCCTCTAGTGGCTGAGCACTAGTGCATGTGTGAGATCCCTTGCTATATTGTTCGAGAGTAAGATTTACCTGTAACCATAATTGTGATGTAAAGGGTAGAGGTCGGCTCCACCATGTGTGAAAGATAATTAATGTTTATTGTAATACTTAATTATTTTTTGAGTTATTGAGGTCGGCCATGTTGTGCCAATAGACACCACTTTTGGTCTGTCCAGTCTAGTATAAATAAAGGTGATTTCCCATTGAGGAAACACACTTGTCACTTGTCATTTTGGAAATTTCAGCAAGTACATCTTCTAGGGCTGAAGTGTGCACCTCTCTTGGGTGCAAGTTTCAAGGTAGTAGAGCACCCTCTTGTGTGCATTAGGGTTTCATGGTTCGAGGATATTCTCTTGAGAATATAACAAAGGATTGTTGGGTTTTTCTCCCTTGTTGAGAAGGGTTTTCCCAAGATATCTCTTGTGTTCTTGTGCATGGTATTTCTTCTTGTGATCTTGGTTATTGCAACAATTGTGAATGGTGTAGTTGCATTTGTTTATGGTTCAAGTAAATGCTAAAATTGAAATAAACCTCATTCTTGAGCCCAACATAGTGAAAATTCAACACTAATACCAATTTGTAATGTACCCAACCTCCTAGCTAGGTGCCATGCTCTGATACCAATATGTAACATACCCAGCCTCCTAGCTGGGAACCATGTTCTAATACCAATTTGTAACATACCCAACCTCCTAGCTGGGTACCACGATCTAATACCAACTTGTAGTGTACCCATTCTCCTAGTTGGGTACCGTGCTCTTATACCAACTTGTAACATTCCTCGTTACCAAATCGGTCTGATAACAATCTATAATGTCCACATTACCAATTTGTAACTTCTTTGATACCAATCTGTAACGTACCTAGCCTTCTAGTCGAGGATTGCACTTTGATACCAATTTGGAACATACCCAACTTACTGTTGATTAATGCTACTCCTAAATCTAGTGCATAGATTCTACTCTATAACATTGGTCTGCACATGAATACTTGAAGTAATGCGCTCAACCCCAAGCTAGTTCACGCCACACAACTTTTCTCTTTGACACAACTTATACCAACGAAAGTAACATAATACAATTGCACATACAAGCATTCTGAGCACACAACCTTACTATACATGTAATCCACTTTGAACATGTGATCACTATTGTGCATGCAATCATTCTAACGTAATACACAAATTTTTCTCTCTGTGTGCGTCCAGACTGCTTTTCTTCGCACACAAGCAAATCNGTAACGTACCTAGCCTTCTAGTCGAGGATCGCACTTTGATACCAATTTGGAACATACCCAACTTACTGTTGATTAATGCTACTCCAAAATCTAGTGCACAGATTCTACTCTATAACATTGGTCTGCACATGAATACTTGAAGTAATGCACTCGACCCCAAGCTAGTTCACGCCACACAACTTTTCTCTTTGACACAACTTATAACAACAGAAGTAACATAATACATCTGCACATACAAGCATTCTGAGCACACAACCTTACTATACATGTAATCCACTTTGAACATGTGATCACTATTGTGCATGCAACCATTCAAACGTAATACACAATTTTTGTTCTCCGTGTGCATCCAGACTGCTTTTCTGCGCACACAAGCGAATCCAACCTCTTGTGTGCATGACTATTCTAATCCACACCTCGGAGACTCATGACCACTATTATAAAGTTAACTTAACAGAAATAACTAATAACATATGTCATACTCCACATGTACTACTTCAGTATTGAATATCAACACCACACTTACATGTGCAAGCAACATTATACAGAATAACAAAAATTACTTATAAGCAGCATCATACAAGAATTAAACTCATATCAAACATAGATAATTAAACACACTGTAAATGAGAAAACTACATAAAAGACACTTATCTTTTATAAAAAGTCACCAACTGCGCGCAGAACTCAAACGTTCCTCCCAACCATAGTCTTTATTTTTCATAATCTTCCAACAACAGGTCACCCCCGAGTTGGGGCTTAATCTCCACCAGGGAAAAAGGGTTCCTAATGCCAGGCCAAGGTCTGATAATCAACAAAATTGCTCAGTCCAAGGTGCCCAATGCTACAACTAGTATACAGTCTCTCATTCCTCATGCGCATGTTCCACCCTAGGAAGTGTGCCCCTTTTCTACTCAGCATTCCCTCAGCTGCCCCTCTTCCCTTCTAGGGCTTCAACAACAGGACATAAAGGAAGTCTTGGAGCCCTACAACTAATGTTGAGCGCACAGGGAACAATTGCCAACAAAACTCTCACCTTAAGAGAATGTTCACATGCCTGACAACTCGCTTCTTCGAAAACAAGTCTCTCACCTAGAGAGAATGCACACGAGGTTGGAAACCCGACTTTTTGATAACAAATATCTCACCTAGAGAGAATGCTCATGAGCATGTCAACCCGTCTCTTTGACAACATATAATCTAGTTGTCATATAGAAAAACCCCTTTACAACTCTTCTCTACAGATAAGGTAATGGTATTCCTTTATCAGATGGTCCGACCCATTCCGCACATGAGAAAATGAATCATTATTTCCCCCCAATCCCCCAAAATAAACTAAGTCCAACAATATATATTGCATTCCTTAAACTGGACATTTGTCACCTTCAGAAGCAGCTTTAGCCACATGGTGACTAGTTCCCATTCCTCGGGAACTTAAGATAAATAATTATCCATAAATTAGACTTTTTGGAAATATTAATAAAATATTCCCTTGGACTTAAGTCCCCCCCCTCTGTTTCCCCTTCTCAGTGGAGTTATCCCCACATCTCTTTTCTTTTGATATGTCTACTCACAATGATGTGATATTATTAATAACTTGAGTGTGATTACATTTTACAAAGATAGGAGCACTAGCCTATTTGTGTCTCGGCTCACTAGCCTTATAACCACACATGCTCTCCGGCCTCAAAACTTGGTTCGATGCACACGTTAAGGTAATCCCCACACACTTACTCAAGTGCACACAATAGTGTGAAATGTGCACATTCTTCCTTTGATGTGCAACCACGTGCACTTACCCACATGTGCGAAACACTATGACATGTGCACACCCTTTAGTTGATAACAATCCTCACGCACTACTAAGGTGTGCACAAAACCAAAACCTTGTGCCAATGACTCACCAACCTATATGTACATTTACATTTACAATTGGTACCAACGACTCATCAACCTATATGTACAATAACAAATGGGGTTCAGATTAGGGACATTATAGACCATAACCGAAGGGATTTCTATTTCAATGGTGGGAGGGACATTTGGGCCCTTTATTCTGGTAAGCATGTGTGGTTGACGAGGGTCAGTAACTTGCATCAACATTTTGGTGTTAGGAGGGAGTTAGTGATACATTGACCCATGTAAATCCATTCTTTTAATTTTGACATACATGGCTCATGAATTTACTCTAAATCCATGCATGGGAAGACAACACTACATTAGACCAACATGCTCCTTTATATGATCTCCCTAATAGGGAAGTAGAGGTCCTTTATATGATCTTCCCAGAATGGTAGTATATTTCTTGCCAAAGTTTAATGGTGGGAGGAAAACAACTGCATATTAGCATATTAGATATTACGAAAAATAAAATTTGTTTAGTTAACATTGTGCACAAAGTTGTTGTTTGCAAATTGTTTCCTTTGACCTTAGAAGGGTAAGTTAAAAATTGGTAGTAACCATGTTCGTGATTGAAACTAATATAAGTTTATTGGGTTGTGTTCTGATTTCAAATGCGTGAAGGTGTGATCTAAATAGGCCCATATTCAATTAATCAACCATGTTTTTTTATAAAGGTATAAAAAGAATTTATGACACTTGGAGGAAGATGCACATTGCTATCCTTCCACAGTGATCAAGATCAAAATATGCATTGTTTAAAATACAATTAAACCATCCTCACTTTGTTGGAATTTGACAACTGATAGATTTGAAATTTCTAAGAAATACATTGCTTGATTTGCAATTATGATCATATGGATCAATTCAAAGACCCCTAAAAATCCTAAAGTTTAGTTGTCAATTACTGAAATTGCAAATGTTGCATGATGGAATTAACGTTTTGTATTTCCAACTAATTCCTTGAAGACAAATTCATTGAGATGATAAGATAAACATCAAGAAGTGGGGCATTTTAGCTAGACTTTAGCTCACACTATTAATATGTACATGGTTGTTAAATTGTTGAAACACCATGTTGTTTTCATCATAGGGTGTTCCATGTGAAAAAAAAACATGTATTTCTAGTCCACTAAGCCAATGACTAAAATATTCTCCTACATAAGCTACTTGAACTTGGAATCTATCTATTAATTACAAAATTATTTATTATGGATAAATAATTTATTTGTATGTGCATAAATAATTAAATAATATCTAAATAATTATGTACCTGTTGAAGATAATGCTTCCATTAATGTAATGATCATATTTGGTTTGTGTATCTTAGATATTGTTGAGATATTCTCTCAACCTCTCTTCCTAAATTTGGAATAAGTTGGATCTCACAACAACTCAAAGATCTCCAAATAAACCTATTGTATTTGTACCATTTTTCATATAATACTCAGAATAGTTTATTGTGTACAATATGTCTACTCTCATATTTTGTCTTGGTATTAGAGCGAGAATGGGCTTAGCTCCCTCACGGGAGAGCCCAAGAAAATGAGAGTATGAGAGATGTAATTTCTGTAGCATAAGATTATTGGCAGTTTAGGAGAGTGTGTTGAGTTTTTTATAGTTTTCTATGTATTGTTTAGTTGTTGATAGTGTATTGCTATTATTGTATATTCACTATTTATGTGAGGTGTTTCCTACCATCACTTTGAGAATAAGAGCCAAGCATCCATATGCATGTTTCTATAACCTCATGAATAAGTGTGAAGTTCATGTGGAGAGCCTCCATATCATTTTCCTAGACTTCATATCTATAGCTAGATCATCTTGGAATATTGAGAGCCACCACACCATTTTACACAGGTATCCACAAATCTACAATAAGCGATCTAGTCTCAGGGTTGCATTCGAAACAAGGATTTCAGAATAACTAGATCGCAAGATCTAAGCATCAGAGCCACCATCACCATTGTCCATGAAATCCACCCAACAAAAATATCTTTTCACAGATCATTGCAACCGATGGCAATTTGATCAACGATTACAACAATTGTGAGAATATGTGAGAATCATGGTGAGGAGATTTATTTCTTATATTCCTCTCATACCAATTCAAATTCAAAAGAAAGAGCGTAAAAATGATTTGGAGAGGCTGAGCAAGGTAACGATCAATTTGGTAAATGGTAATATTAGTGGAGCTTCTTCCTAAATCGCTTACATGGAAGAAAATAAAGTGGGTAGATTTTGACATTAGTTAATTATTGAAAATGTATTAGCATTATTATTTGTTTGTAAAATGAGATGCATAAAAGGCATTTGCATCTTAAAAAAGTTCATATAAAAGCTCAATACGGATAGTTTTCCAATTAGTTCAGGAGTTATGGATCTAGGGAACGACCCCTCATTAGTTGTTGAAGACATGTGAGTGGTCTGCGAATGAGGTTTTCAATATTGTTTTCAATAATGTAAGCATTAAGTGGGGGTGTTGGAGATAATGCTTCCATTAATGTAATGATCATATTTGGTTTGTGTTTGTTAAAGATTGTTGAGATATTCTCTCAACCTCTCTTCTTAAATTTGGAATAAGTTGGATCTCACATATAAACCTATTGTATTTGTACCAATTTTCATATAATACTCAGAACGATTTAATGTGTACAATATGTCTACTCTCTCCTAGTTTGTCTGTGACAACATGTAAGAGCTTATAAATCTAGAAGATATCATATTGCAAAAATCAACAACTCATAAATAAATCATATATAGTTCATAAAGGCTCACTAAAAACTCATTCTTCATGTTAGTCCTTGATTTTGTAAATGACTGATCAAAAAACCTTTTCCCCGCCCTATCCTTTCCTAGCTTTATTCTATGCTCTTTTTCTTCTTCTACAATTTTTGAAGTGCTTGCATTATCCTTTTTTTGGTGTTTTTAACATGCATTTGTATGATTAAGTATAGGATTAGACATTTTTTAGAGCTCTCCATCAAATCATAAGTCCTTTCCCACTTTTAAATTTGAATTTAAATTAAAAGTAAAAGTCTTTACAAGAATAATGCTATTCTTGTAGTGCCAAGGTATTCATTATTCTGCATATGCCAAATTCATGAGAACGTGACAGATCGTGCCCAATATATTTTCCTAAGAAGCTATCGTCACTAATGATCAATATCAGGTCATGAATGTGATAAGATATTCATTTGCATAAATCGGGTTATGCGCCTTCATCATTCCTTTTGCAGGTTTACACAATATCATGAAATTATATTGATAGATCAACTCCAGCCCTATATCAAATTCACCTTTGGTCTATGTTATATCTACAAAAATTGGAAGTTTTTATTAAGATCCTTTTTCAATGGATTTAAAGATGTAATTGCAAACAAATACCTTGCTTGTAGCAGAAGCATTGAAAAAGGATTAACCCTAGAAATTAAAAGTGAGCCTGATCATCCGTATTTTCATTCAATCTACTTGAGAAACCATTTAAATGTGGTGATCATGCGGTGCTAAGCACAGAGGATGGACATATAGTTGTTGCAAGTGGAGCCATTACAAAAAATACGGATTCCTCTATGACTCTTTATTTATCCCATCAACTAAGACTGCCAGGGAGTAAAGAGCATGAATTGATTAGGTAGGTTTAGTTCATGAATCTCCAACAAAAGAATTCTTAGAAAAAGAAGTGCTAATTGTGATGCATGCATATATTGAAAGCATATATGCTACAGGAGGTAATGAGACTGAAGCATATGGAAATTTAATGGTTGTTGTTCCAACAATCTTGATTGGATTAAGAATTTCAAGGGCAAACTAATATCTACAATGCCAATTTTCGATTTTGGTACCAAGGATGGCGAGAAACAATTATTAATTTATGATATGGTTTGATTCCTCTAGAAATCTATTAGAGTATTTGATGATGCCATTGGAGTATATAAGTCCTCTTGCTCAAAAGTCTTTTTTTTCCTTCTACATCATATCTTCTACCTCCTTCTCCCATTAAAACAAGAGTACATACACACATGGTTGTTAACAGGATGGATGCAATTGTTACAGCAAGATAAAGAAAAAGGAAAACACAAAGAAAAGATCAAAAGAAGAAAGACAGAAATCAAAAAAGCAATACTCTGTTTTTTTTTTCATGTTTTAGTCCTTATCTTAAAGAGAAGCTTATGAAACTATGAAGATGAATTATTTGAAACCAAAATAGGTTTTTGTTGGTAACGGGCCCCTTCACAAAATCCTCTCTTGGGTTTTACACAACCATCACATTTTAATATGTTCGAATATATCTTTGAGGCCTATTTTTCAGAGATTTCACAATAAATGATTTCTTGTTTTAGTGACCAATTTTTGGTGAGGTTGCAAAGCATCTCGAGATGAATTTTTGGAAACCCAAATTTTTTTTTGTTGGGAATGGCCCCCTTCACAAAAAACTCTCTTTGTTTTTACACAACTATCACATTTTGGGATATACAAAGATATTTTTGGACCCTATTTTTCAGGAATTTGCTAGATTTATTTTCCTAAAAAATCTCATGGACAATAGTTGATAAGACATCTCATCAATTCGACTTGGAGATCAGATATGATCTCCTCCTTGATTATTTGAAACATAAAAATAAATATGGATGAGGAGGTTTCCTGATCCATTTCTTTTGGATCTTGATAGTTATGTACTATTTCTATATAAACTCTGTAGAAGGAGAAGTTAGGGGGATGGGTTGGGAACCATTAGTAAGTTTTGAAGAACACTCTATAGCAAAGAACTATTGCATCTTGATACTAAATGGAAAATGATTTTTGATGGTCAGATTTATATTCTTGTCTATATTTCTATATTTTCCCTACTTTAATGCATGTTAATCTTCTGCAATGCATATGATGTATCTTGTTTATGAGTAAGCTAGTGAAAAATTTATTGATTGTTTGTTCATAACCATATTTGCTTTCAAGTATTTTTGTCTTGTGTCTTGAATGATATTTAGGATCAAGAGTTTCATGTGTGAGTGGACGAATTGAAAGCTTACATATTTCCCCTTTCTTTATATTGATCTTTCCATCCGATCCATTAGATTGACTACCATTTACTAAGCCATTGAGATATGTTTTCTTCTCTTGCATGTTTACGACAGATTTTTCACATTATCCTTAACCCAACCTTCAACCAGTTCAAAACCTAAATGCAAAATTTACCTATAAAACCATTGCAATAACTTGATGATGCCCTAGCTTGCCCTATCACAATCAAGTGCAACTTTAGGGACTAACACTTCACAAAGTAGAATTTGAGCCAAATAAAGAGGGTATCAACTTTTCCTCATAACTATAGAAGTAACATCCACTTGACTAATCATTTTTTAGTTAAAACAATTTAATTTTCAATTAATCTCCACATATTCAACCATTTTTTATATTAAACTTTAGATTTTAAGTTTTTTATTTATTTATAAAATTATATCATTTAAATAAATTGTAATTGATTGTTAAAAATGATCATACTCATTTTCATCGTCTCCTCAATTATTAATATCCATAAAACAAAAACAATAAAAAACTTTCAAAAAATACACTACTCTTCCATTAAAAGCTTAGTAAATGTGATGCTATGATGCAACCATTGGTGACACTTACATAGGGAAGATCAACATCGATTCAAATCAATCCAACAATTCGATTCAATTAATTATCTCTTAAATGGTGGTTTATCTCTTTGTTAATTCCGTCGTCTTTTTAAACCCCCTTTGAAGAGTGATTAAAACAACATTGTCTAACTAGTCAGAATTCAACCACACAAATATGCACGAAATTATCGTTTTTGCTATTTAAATTGTAATTTTTAATGTAAAAATGGATTTAGTTTGTTGAAAAATCCCTGAAGCACTCGGATTGCAGATACAACAATTTTTGACCGAATTTATGGCAAATATCTTTGAAAAATATTCCCTGAAAAAACTTAAAACATTTAGACTAAGGCCATTGGGTCACTCTGATTACACTGAATTAACCACTCAAATCTGCAGATACAACAATTTTTGACATGATTTCTGACAAATATCTCCTAAAAATATTCCCTAAAAAGAGAAAAAACTTAGAACATTTAAACTAAGACAATTAAAACAATGAGAAGATATAAATGTTTGTTTAACAACCCAAACATGCCTGCTCTTCTGCCACTCTCTCTACTGTTCCAGCTACTGAATTGACTGACCTTGGGGCACTTAGAGGCATTAAATCCCTTTCCAGGTCACGCCCATGATACTCTTATCCCTAAACATTCGTGGGGTTGGAAGCACCCTCAAAAAGGCCTCTCTTCGGTGACTGATTGATACCATTCATCCTAGCATTATTTTTCTCCAGGAAACCCTGGTGGACGAACAATGTTCACGTGCATTTATCACTGGATTAAAGCCTCACTGGTTTGTTAGTGCAATAAATTCGGTGGGCACTTCGGGTGGTTTGCTTGTGGCTTGGGATCCTGTCTTTTTTTTTTATCTAAATCTATTCTTTTGTTGTGGTGGCATCTGATGGACAGGAACCTGTTGCACCAACAAGCGACATGTAAGCCTTCTCAACGTTTATGGACCTTGTTTTGATAAACTAGATTTCTGGTTAAAGGTATCGGCTTCTGGTCTTCTAGCAAAACCAAATCTCATCCTGGCGGGGAATTTAAACTTCACCTTATCTTCATCTGATATTTGGGGAATGAATGCCTCCATTGATGCAACGACCTCACAGTTCAGTGATATTTTCCAACAACACAATTTGGTCGATCTCTTATCGGCCAAGGTGGTCCCTACTTGGAGAAATGGCAGATCTGGTACAACGAGTATATCAAAACGATTTGATCGTTTCTTCTTATCTGATTCACTTCTTCAACATGCTGACAGATATAAAACTTGGGTCGCATATCCATACATCTTAGATCATGCCCCCATTATTCTACAACTGGATTCATTCATACTCTCATCGCTTCTCTTACCCTTTTGAGTTTAATCCTATTTGGTTGGGGAATCCTGAATTTGAGCGACTTGTCTCCGATGTATGGACCGATCAATCCTTTAAAAATGAGCTGGATGTACAGAGGCGATTGGCTGGAAAGTTAAAAGTTTTAAAATCAAAAGTAAAATGTTGGGTCCATCAACAGATTTCAAAGACTTTTGAAAGACTGTCACAACTTGAACTTAATATACAAGATATGATCTTAGAAATATTTGAGAAAAAGGGTATTGATCATATTAATTTGCAACATCATTTGAAACTCCTTGAGACAGAACAAAATAATCTTCTATTAATTGAGGAAGCACATTGGTGACCAAAAAATAGAACCACCTGGATCACCTGTGGAGACAACAATACAAATTTATTTCAAAAATTTGCAAGTCACAGAAGGAATCAAAAGCATATATGGGCACTACAATCAGATGGAACTGTCTCTATCACTGGACAAGAAAATCTACTAGATGTGGTGCACAAACATTTCAAAAATGCCTACTGAGATAAAGGTCTTACTAACATTACTGATCAAGCAGCTACTACGGGTCTTTTTCCAAAGAACATCAATGATCGTGAGGTAGAACTTCTCTTTGCACCTTGTACTAAAGAGGAGTTTTGGAAGTCGCTCAACACCTTTAAAAAGGACAAAAGTCCCAGCCCGGATGGTTGGACAGTCGAATTCTATCTTCATTTCTTTGATCTGATCAGTGGTGATCTTGGGGAACTGGTTGAAAATTCCAAACTCAGAGGAACGGCTTGTCGAGCACTAAAATCTATTTTTCTGACGTTGATTCCAAAATCAAACTATCCAAGCTCCTTTAGTGACTTTAGGCCTATTGTGTTGTGCAATCTTTGTTATAAGCTTGTTACAAAACTTTCGGTCGATAGGATTAAATCGTATATGTCACGTCTTATCTCGTAGGAACAACTGGGCTTCATCAAATGTCGATAGATACTGGATTCTATTGGATCGACACAAGAGGTACTACACAACATAAAGAAAAATAAATTACAAGAGCTAATCTTAAAACTTGATCTTAAAAAATCATTTGACTGTATTAATTGGGACTATCTGAGAATGATTTTATTGCAATCTTGTTTCAGCCTTCCATTCACAAATTGGATCACGGGGTGTGTGTCTAGTGCGACTTTTGTCGTTCTGGTTATTGGAGAATCTACATCCTTCTTTGCAAATGAAAGAGGCATGCGACAAGGATGTCCTCTCTCCCCACTCATATTTATTTTGGCCTTAGAAGGTTTGAGTATTCTTCTCAAGTTGCATCAGCGTGATGGGATTATCATTGGCATTAAGGTTTCAAGATTGGTAAAAGTTATACATCTATTCTTTGTGGATGATATCATCATCGCCACAAAAGAGGACCTTAGATAATGGTAGGGAATCAAATCGATCATGAACCTCTTATGTCGCGCTTCAGGATTGCAGATTAATGAGTCAAAATCCACTTTTCACCACTCTGGTCTACTGGTGGCTGACATTGAGACTTTTAAATTAATATTTCTGTTTGGATACCATGCGATCTCACTGGGTTTAAGATGTCTTGGCTATTTCCTTAAGCCGGATTGTTACAAAGCAACTGATGGAATTGGCTTCTTATAAAATTTGAAAAATGCATTACACACTAGTGAAATCGCTGGCTCACTCTGGGTGGAAGATTCATTCTATTAAAATCAGTACTGGAAGGCCAGGCAATCTAATGGATGGCTCTTGCCACCATCCCTCACTCCATTTTGAATAAGATCAGACAAATGATGTTTTCTTTTCTATGGACTGGCTGCAACACAAATCATTCCCTTCATCTCTGTTGTTGGGATATTATCGCAAAGCCAAAAGCGGTAGGTGGTTGGGGACTCCTCAATATTTCCCTTTTCAAGAAAGCCTTGGCGTCAAAAACTATTTGGCGAGGCTCCACCAAGGAAGCGATCTCCACGTCAGCAAACAGTGCCGACTATCATACGAACTCAAGCCCTTCAAAGACGAGGTATTGTGTGATGTTTCTCCTCTCGACGTTTGTGATGTTCTTTTGGGCCAACCTTTTTATGGAAATGTCATGTTGTATATGAGTCTAGGCCTCGTAGTGTTATTATTACTTTGAACAGGAAATTGTACAGGATACCCGAGGCAATCCCACCTAGTGTTATTTCCTTGATCTCTGCTAAAAAATACAGGAAGGTCATCTCTCAGACAAGAAAGTTTTTCTTCTTCGTGATTCGCTCTCAGAATAAGCAAAATATTGCAGCCACATACAGGGTCTCTGCAGCCAACCTCTCCACACAACAGAAGCAAGTAGATAAGTTCGTGGAAGAATACTCGGATATCTTCTCCTCACCTACAGGGGTACTTCTGCACTGTCAGGTCAAGCACCCCATCGATCTAACCCCTGACGCACCGCTGCCCAATGGGCCAGTCTATCGTCGCTCTTTGTTAGAGAATGAGGAGATCAAGTGACAGATCCAAGAACTGCTCCACAAGGGCCACATCCGCCCCAGCTCATCACCTTGTGGGAGCCCAATCGTTCTGGTACAAAAGAAATATGGAATCTAGTGACTCTGTATTGATTACTGGGCTCTGAATAAAATCACTGTCAGAAACCGGTACCTGATTCCCCGAATCGATGACCTCCTTGATCAA
>JASDQU010738396.1:121966-132745 GCA_032191745.1 Picea mariana | reverse complement strand
CCTAAAGTTGAATGTAAGGATTTTCTTTGTGGAGGGGAATTCTAAGGTGGACATGATAGTAGGATATTGTGCCAAATCCTCCACAACAATATAGTTATGAGCATCCCTTGCATTAGGATTATGAGTAGTGCACCACAAAGGTACCTTTGGTATCTTAGAGGTAGGGTAAACATTTGGTCATGGTATTTGCAAAGGCCAATTAATTGGGGGTGGGTCATTCTACTTCTTTGGGGGTGTGATTTTAGGAGGCATACCATATTAATGTCTCTACCTATAAAGGTTAAACTTTATTGAGTTTATATAAATGCTCTAGAAAGAGGGATATCAAGGAGATTTGGATCCAGATGGTTGATTCATATGAGGTTTCGCTGACTGTTTACTAACCCTTATGAATGAAAGGGGTTTTGCAGCACCATGGGTTGGGAAGGAGGATTAGAAGTAGGGTGAGGGATAGCTTGAGATTGAGAGGCATTAACAAACTCATGATTAGTTTCTTCTTCTCACAAATGAAAATATTTAGGTATCAAGGGACAATGATGAGTGTAATGACCATACACCCCACAAAACAAACAAGGATGATTGGTTTGTAACCGATGATTATTTTCTTTCTTGGGAAGATTATTGGGAACCATATTAAAATTTGTGGGTCGACATTAGCACGTTGATTAGGCTAATTTCCCCCAATCACTTGATTTTGGTTGTTTTCTTTATTCCCCTTATTTTTATTCTTGTTATTGTTAAGGTAAACAATATGAGTGTTGGGTGCATTTTGTTGAGCATAAACCTACCCTTGGGGGAGAGGATTAGGTGGAACTTGGTTTGGTTGGGGTTGATGCATTTGAACCTATGGTATTAAGGTTCCTAGAGGAGGACCAAGAAAAGAATAATAAGGATTATGGGCAGGAGGAGCCACATAGGAAGTAGAAGTGTTGTTGGGATAGGATTTTGGGACCAGTTTTGGGAATGGCACAACGTGCGCAAAACAAGGAAAGACAATTGGTGCACTTTCACGACCAGCGCACGCAAAAGGAGGAAGACTATTGGAAGTCATTGGGAATTTTGGTTTGATTGAAAAAGGATAATACCTATTATAATTGTATAAATATGTAAGGGTTTTGGGATAGAGAAAGAGAGAAAGTATGAGAATAGTGAATAAGTAAGTATGAATGTATGAGAGTATACAAGAGTGAGAGCGACAGAGAGATACAGAGGGATAGGAAAATGGCAAGTCCATGATGTATGAGTGCAATGCACATATTTTGTAATGGATAATTCTAAATAATATAATAAGAAGTCAATCGTTGTGGACATATCCCATCTTGGGTGAACCGTGTTAAATATGGTGTATATGTGTCATGATGTGTTTTTTGTTCTGCTCATTGCACACATATGATATAGGTATGTTATTCTAAATATGTTACATGTTCTTATGTTTCTACACACATGATATAATGTATAATGAACTAATTCTAAGTATAATGGTTATGAGAAATGCCTCCCATTCCTTCATCACTGTGGAAACCTAGTTCCTACAATTCCCATAGATACCTCGGGTGAGACTTCACCTGCTTACAGGTGATGCCGAAAGGAACGGTATCTAAGGTTTTTGTTGGTGAATTCAAGTTGAACCCTGGGTATTCCCACTTGCACTAACAAGTGTTGTGACATGTTGGATTACTACAAGAAGATCATGCACATGAGGCTATGTAGGAGGAATGGAATATGAAGTACTAGCTCCTACATTTGAGGATGAGCACAAATTTCATAGGGTTTATAGGGTATTCGAGGTTGAAAATATGAAGGTAGATTTAATGTAGCATGTTCACCACCATAGTGATATTTTTACATATTATTTTCAGTAGGAAATGGCATGTGATAACATGGATTAAAAATAGATGCAATCAAACCGATTACCCCATCCATGGGATGGGATGCGTTTGGTTAATCTATTGGAAGGGATCGAAATGAGGAGTGTAGGGAATGATAGAGTATAATTAAATTGACTAAGCATAGACAAGGAAAAAATTTCAAGCCCTAATGATGGCTTCTTCCTTAGTTTGAGGCATAGATGACACAACATCCTTAGCTATGATAGGGGGGAGATATTTGAGGAACCAATCTATGAATATGAAATCATCTATGTTAATTTTACATAAGCTCCTTCTACAACACCATTCATGGATATGGTCCATGATATGGGTAGATGTGTTCTGATGTAATGAAAGAAGGACCTCAATTCCCTTGTCATATCTAACAAGAAATTGGAAGAAAGATAGAAATGTTATCACCAAGGACACAAATGTAGCATGGGACCCAATAGGTTGTGCATAAACCATTTTGTGATAACATGAGTGAGGGTGTGTTAAAACAAACATAACCATATAGAATCATCAAAAATACTATTTAAGGAAAACCATAAGTGAAAGTATATGATGTGATTTCATGGATATTCTCTAGTACATCCCACAAATTTTGGTATATCCGAAGGAAGCGTGGTAGGCATGGGTGGCCAAGAGGGGTTGTGTCGAATTGGATCATTGGTTAGCTTAGTGAAATATAGGAGATTAAGACTAACCATAAATGGGAGGTTAGGCATGTGGTTCACATTTTCATTCACATTAGTGTTGGTATTAGCATTATTTTTAGCCATATTAACAACTAGAACCCTCGATGGGGTAGATGCGCTAGAATAGACGAGGTCAAACTTGACTAAAAAGAGCTCGAATTAGATGAACTCAATAGTGAACTAAGAGGATATGGAGGTTGTTTATGTTTTAGTCTCACACATCAAGTGAGAGAAATAACATGTCTAGGGATACTAAGAATATGATGGAGGCCCCTAAGTCTATGAGAATTCTTAAGGGACATTGGATGCATAATCTTGACTAAGTGCTAAATTTCCCTCAACAAAATAATATCTCCTAAATATTAGTGAAATACAAATTATATGAGTGAACTTGTCTCCTAAATATGAGTCGAGTCGACAAGACTGAAACATTAAGAATTAAACCCTACAACACATGGTCTCCATCGCTCAAAATTGCTTTAATCAACAAAGTACTAAATTGGAATTAAGTGCAAGGTGAGTGTAATGTGTTCCAATGAATTAAATGACCAAAGTAATAAGATTCACCCTAGAAAGGAATAAAATAGTGTAAGAATAAAATAAATACTTTTTAAAATGTTTCTCAACAAATGGGAGTTAGGTCCACCATGAGAAATGAGTAAGGATTCAAACAAGGGCCTTCCAAACATTCAAATTGATGGGAGATGAGGTGCACCAATAGAGTGAATGAAGATACAAAAGAGACATTTATAGTGAAGGGCACTAGAGGAAACTACAAGTGGCTTTTATTTGTCTCAAGTGCCCTGCCTCATATGAGATCCACCTGGGTAGAACCTAGAGAAAGACCACTAAGCTATATATTCATGAATAAGTGCAACAAGTTACCTTTCCTTCAAGTTAAAACCAAATGGTCGGGGGATATTCAATATGAAAGAAATAGGAGTCTCAATCAAACCTTCAGTCCTAACCTCGACATTATCTCCTTTGAGAGTGCGCTTATTGTCAAATGCATTTTGAATGGTATATGATATAAAGGATTTAAAGTACCTTAAATGTCAACAACATATAAGGTTTTGGAAAATTATTTGGATGCTTGTCCCCATAATATTTTTTTATGGGGTCCTCAAGTGAGGAATTTTAGTTAATTTGATTAATTTGTTACTTTAAAGGCTAAACTTGGCATCATGAACCAAGAATTTTCTTTAGGTGTGATTTGTGTTCAATTGTGGTGTGTACAAAAAATAAAAAGATTGTTTAATAAGGAGCTTAAAATAATGATGGCCATAAAAGTGCAAGTATGAAAAAGTAATTATGCCAAGTACTAAAGATAAATATTATTTTTATTTGAACAAAATAAGAACTTTTTCAAACTTATGAAACATGCACTTTCAAAATATCCAACAAGTAAGATCTCCACCTATGGCCCTGATAATGGATAGTGCAATCTTGAATCAAATGAAAAAACTATGAAAGTAATATAATGATGATCAATACTAAGAATCTATGGAATTATTCTCTAAATCAATTACATTCCTAAAATAAATCACTTCAAAAACCAACAATAAAATAGGAGATTCAAATGTTGGAAAATGAAATGGAAGTGAAATGCAACACCCTAAGATTTGAAGAGAAAATGATTAAAGCTTTAAAAACTAAAGATTTATTTCTTAACTAACACTTATGTGGTTTTAGAAAATCAAAACGAGAAATTAGACCATTTTTGGAACAATAGTTGAAATTGAAATAGGTCGAGACCATTTCCAAACAAAACCGTAAAGGTAGCAAATACTAAGGGTAAAAACCCTTTTCTTCGCCTACAATGTCTAAGAAAGCTCAACAAAACAACCAAAATTTGAAAGAAGACTGAAAGGTGAACTGGAAAAATAGATTAGGAAAATACCAGAGTAGGCGGAATGCAAAACATATGAGAACTAAAACATGAAACAAAAAAAAAGCTAAAATTTTGGGTCGCTACAGTAAATCCAAAAAAAAGTGTTTGTGAACAGTTTCTGGGAGAAAAATGGCCAGTGATCTAAAACCAAAAGAGGTTGAAAAATGTCCATAGTTGAGGTTAACGATAACGGTTTGTCTCCCAAGTCACTTGAAAATGAAGGCTATAGCAAGTAAAAAATGGCAAAAATGCAAGGAAAATATACTACCATAAGACCCTAATGGGGAACACACACACAACTAATGATGAAAACGAGGGCTTCATCCCTAGTGTAATCACAAATCTATTATCGATGTTTTGTTACTAATGTGTAAATGGTTTTGTTATTTAAGTAGCAAACAAAAGGGAAATAAACTAGAAATTCATGCACTAAGAAATGATTATTTATTCCACCGCGTGTGAGAGAAAGGAAACCAATTAGCATTATGTAAATCATAACATATAACAAAGAATATAGATGACTTCATTTCCAAATGGAAACAAATGAACTTACAAATTATATACCTCAAAATAGTTGATGAAGCTAAGTGGACTCCAAAGCCACCTTGAGGAAGGGTCCTTTGCCTCCTCGTGTGCTCCACTCCAAGCTTTTGGTGGAAGAAAAAATATTCCTATGTGGTAGAAAGAAATAGGCTTAGGGCACTTAATTCTCTCTAGATTATTTTTTATAACATAACCTTGTAATATATGAGTAATGAAATGGGTGTCCTAAACATCTTTATTTATAGGAGAAATGATGCACCTCTCTTTAGAACTAGCTTCATTGTGAATAATCCCATTGTTTTAATAAAGTAGTGGGATATGGATAACTATTAAAGATTAGATCAAACATTATTTTTGGAAATAACAACTTCACAAGGTCCACTTTTGGCTACTATTCCATTTTTGGAAGGTTTGTAACATTAATTAACGTAGATTTTAAAATATTTTGTTGGATAGTTTGTTGTCATTAATGTCAACCCTAGATGTCAACCCTAAAGCAAGTTTGGAAGAATCTAGAAGTGATGGGTGTATTTGGAGATATATCCAAAGTGATACCCTTATGGCGTAGCTTTAATCATGGCCCTCACAGGAAGATGCTTTGAAGAAATCTACAAGAAGCCTTGGAAATATGGCTAAGTGGTTAAGTGGTTGAGAAGCCCCAACGGTGTGGTCATGGAGCCTAAAGTTGTTTGAAGAAAAAGAAGATGAAGGACATGGCACATGCATACAAAACACTCATTGGCGGATAGTCCTTTTCATGTTGTTTTCAATGGTAGGTGTCATGTCACATGGTTCCTCATGGTTGAGGAGATTTACCCTCTTAAAGATGAAGCCCCAAAAGCAATTGAAGAAGCCTTAGATCTAAGGACAAAAATTTACAAGTCAGCCCCTAAAAAGTCCAAACAAGAAGTTACAAGTCGGTCCCATTGCAATTAATATTAAAATAAATAATAAGGATATTGTTTGTAAATTCAGCCCTAATGGAATAATCATTAAAAATTAAATTGAATTTTATTTGGATCAAGTCGACCCTAAAAAGAGGGTGTCGGATCTAATATAAATAAGGCACCTAGGAGTTCATTTATTACATCAACTCGAGTGATTTTTATTCGAGGTAACCAAGGATATCCGAGGTGAATTTCAAAGGGAAGATGAAGTGAAGAAGGGTGAAATTCCAAGTGAATATGAATTCTTGTGATGATGTATTCTAAGGTATGTTATTTAAAGGTCATCTTACCATTTTCTTTATAAATGTTTTTCTAAAAGGATTCAGATAGTGAAAATTGGAGGATGTTGAGAAGATACATCAAGGTACCTGTGGTAAAAATTTCATCTTCTAGGTCGTTTTAATTTTTGGAGATACACTCAATGGAAGATAAGGTTTTTGACTAGTCCTAAAACTGGTCTCAAACATGTGTTTTGAGAAAAATAGTCATAACTTCTTCATAGAGGATCCAAATTTTGTGAGACCAATTAAATTGGAAAGCGCACAGTCCTTAGTATGTTGTGTGAAATTATTAGAACTATATATCAAATATTCAACACGTGGCATGCTCTACAAGTTTGCTCTCCATAATAGGCCAGAATTCAGCAAGGTCTGCCATTTTCTCTATAACTCATTTTCAAGGATGATTCAAGGAGTGAAACTTGGAGGATTTCATAGAATATATTGAATACAATTGGGTACAAGTTTCAAACATTTATTCATTACACTTATAGAGTTATGCTTGTTGAAAGTTAGGGTTTGTGACTAATCCAAAAATTTGTCTCGTGAGACTGAGGTAAAGTTTGATGAAGGTGTTATTATCTTGTTGCTTAAATTGAGGAAGGTATGCATATCTATGATCACATACACCATATTGCTACATGACTAAATGTTTGTTTCCTATGTGTTCTATTTTGATGGTTATGGTATATGCTTAAGGCATGTCCTGGATGGTTTGGCACATGCTTTTGGCATATGGTTTGAGGAGCATCTTGGATATTGGGCACATAGTTTGAGATGTACTTTGGTATATTTTTACATGTTTGAGGCATATCTTGATATAGTTGATGGATGTTATGGTACATATATTAGTACATGGTTGATGAATTTTATGGTACATATCTTTGTACATGGTTGATGGATGTTATGGCACATGCTTTAGTACATGGTTGATGGATGGTATGGCACATGCTTGAGGTATATCTTGGCACATGGTTTGGATGCTTAATGTTGGTATATGATCTATGAGAGTGGATCTGGTCTTATTGATGATGTTATTGATGATGAGGTATCAGTGACAATGACATTGACAGTGACAGAGACAGGGACAGGGACAGTGATAGGTTGGACGACGGGTTGATTATCAATGATAGGTTGATTATCAATGGCATGTTGATTATCAATGATAGGTTGATTATCAATGATAGGTTAATTATCAGTGACAAGTTGATTAGTAGTGACAATTTTATTATCAGTGATAGTCTCGGTGACAGGTTGATTCTACACGTATATTTTAGGGTGGAAGGAAGGGGCAAGGAAAGGGGGTTGCATCCTCCTTCTGGTTGGAGCTAGAGAATACAGGGAGTTGGAGCTTCCTTTAGGTTGGAGCCTATAAATCAGGGGGTCATAGCCTCCTTCCAGTTGGACTTGGAGAATTCAATGAGTCGTAGCTTCCTTCAGGTTGGAGCCTCCTTCCAGTTGGAGCTGGAGAATTTGGGGAGTTATAGCTTCCTTCATGTTGGAGCCTGTAAAATAGGGGGTTGGATCCTCCTTCCAATTGGTGCTTCCTATGAATGCAATATTTTGATATATAAGAAATCCTTTCGTGTTTTTCTCCCATTTGGGTTTCCACGTAAAATCTGGGTGTACTGTGTATCTGTGGTTATGATGTGATGCATTGTTTATGGGTTTCCTATGATTGAGAAACATTTACCATGGAGGGTAGGAAATGGTGAACAAGTTAGGATTGGGAATGATGCAATTCTAGTTAATGTGGTAAGAGGAAAGTATTTCCAATAGACATGATATCTTTCCTACAAGATAGAGGTTATGTGAACTTAATCATATTTCGGCACTAAATGTAACAAATATCTTGCCTCAAGGCTAGATCCAATCACAAGATATTGGTCTTGATGGACAGTGGGAAAAACTATGAATATCGTGTACTGGCAAGTTGAGAAAAGGTCATGTTAGACTTAGATATGAAGAGGATTCATCAGCTTGGGCTTATAACAAATCTAGGGTTATTTATCATGCATGTCTAGGTTATTCCTCTATGCGTGTTTTTTATCCTCATAGGACTAAATGGTGGTGGGAAGAGGTTTAGAAAATCAAGGCCCTAAAGAAGTCAAGGATCTTTTTATAGCTAGATTTAATAATAAAGATTTAGTGTGGAAGATATTACAAAATAGGTGTAGACATGGTCCTAAAATGTGCTTTTTGTGAATATTTGAGGCAGAATCTATTTCTCACTTTTTTATCTCGACCCTTTTCTTAATAGGTCTAGAGGGAAACAAAGAATCTAATTGGGATCATAAATGTCCAGAATTTGGAGTCTATAGGTAGTTGTTTAAGATAGTGGTACAATAATCTATGTTTTAAATAGCTTAAATCCCTTCCTTGTCTAATACGTTGGGAAATTTGGTTAGCTAGGAATTCAACTATTGTTTACTACAATTTCATTTTTCAATTTCAAATTATAGTAATAGATATTCAGTTAGTCTGGTTGTTCCTTGTCAAGTGGGGATTATGCTTATTGATAATTCCCGTCCCTAAGGGTTTTTTTATAGGGCTATGTACGGGAACCTAGATCAAATAATCACATTGAGTTTCATGCACTGAAGATCTTTCTTAATAGAACTACAACTATAAATGTGAAACAAATTCTAATTTTTGGAGATTTTTCTTTAGCTATAAATTAGATGAATGATTATGTTGGTATTCATAGTTTTGTTCCTCGGGTTGTTTTGTTCCTTCTTGAGGTCTCCATGCCAGGGGAAAATGTGCAAAAGCACCTTCCTATTCCACTCTAGGCCTTTGAGCCAACCCTCATGCTAGAGGGTGGGAACCCTCAATTGTCCTAAAATTATTATCCTCACTTGTCACACAATAACAACCATTTTTATGACACTCCAACTAGATTTTGTTAGAGACAAAGTGGTGCATGTAAATTGTCCCTACAACTATGAAGATTTTTCTTGTATTATAAGTGGTGAAAAGGAAAATATTACTAGATATTGATGAAAGTAAAACTTATTAACCCAAAAGAGAAGGGTGCCTTGATAATGATTATATATTCATAAGACATAATGTAGAAGGAATAAACATGCATTATAAGAGGAGGCCAAATGCTACTTTCTCATTTAACACATTCATTGAAATGAAAATCAAATGGGTAAGACAAGCATAGATACATTGATCCATTCAACACAAGCATAAGACAAAAAATGGAAGAACACATGCATAACTTGCTTGATTACTATTATTTCACCAATGGAAATGTGCCTCGGTCCTATTTTTTTTTCCTTTGTGGTTCACGGTGCAAAGCTCGCTACATCCATATTAATCCCCCCAAAAAATCTGAAGAACATAGGAGGGTCAATAATTTCGAGAATATTGGCTCACAAAGAACAACATGTCACATAGATGAGACTAGAACCTTGGTGAGGAGGAGAAAACTCCCACCCCAACCAATTGAGCTACAACCACTTGACACCTCGGTCATAATTACACAATAAAAGCCATTTTTAAGGTATATAATGAGATGTGTACTATAGTATAATGTGTTGTATAGTGACTTGGGTGTAGCTAGAGTGGTTGAGAGAGAATGTCATTTCCTCCCATACCTTGGTTCAAATATTTCTATATGGTATGCTTACTCTTAGTTAGCCTATTATTGTTGATATTTTGACCTCGACTTGAGCCCTAAAGAATATTTTTTACCTTGGGTACCATTCTCGAAATAAGGGGAAGTGCCCATTGGGTTTCCCTCGAAAATGCATTCTACAGAAACAAAATAAAATAATAAAATAATGTGCTTTATAAGTTATTAAATATTGTCAACTTTTTAATTTTTAATTAGTGGCTAGTGTCAATTAATGTCAAGATTTGCAATATAAATTGTTTCCATTAGTCAATTGGGTCTAGCCTAGGTGGTTGGGAGAAATGATTCTTAAGTCAATTCTCGTAAGCGACATGTTTGAGCTCTTAATTGAGATATTATGGTATTGGAAAGGTACTAGCAACCTCACTCTTTCCTTTGGGCTTAGAGAGAGGTTGACTTTCTTCCTCGAGTGTTACCCAATGCCCAAATATTTTTCCTTGGAAAAAATTTGTTACCATTAGGAAATGTGCTTTCTAGTACATGTAAATATGCTTGCAAATTGTTGACTAATTTGGGTGTTGATTACAAAGTATATCATGCATGTCCAAAATATTGTATATTATCAAAGGATGATGCAAATTTAATTCTGTGTGTCCAAAATGAAAAACAACACAATCACTCTAATGTGAAGGGAAACAATTTCCCACAAAAAGTATTAAGCCACTTGCCCATAATCCCAAGATTGAAATGCATGTTTCATTATAAATATTTACTTGAATATAGGGATCGACGTGTAAAAAAATAGGACTGGGAAAGTTGTGTTGCATGTTCTTACAAATTCTAAGGCAATGAAGAACATAGAGCATACATGGCCTAAAAAAAATTATACGTGAGTAGAAAAATATAGGCTTAGGAATGGATGGAGTGAATCCCTTCTCTTTCCTATCTACAAAGTATACAAATTGGACCAT
>JASDQU010738396.1:92259-112356 GCA_032191745.1 Picea mariana | reverse complement strand
AAAAAATAGGACTGGGAAAGTTGTGTTGCATGTTCTTACAAATTCTAAGGCAATGAAGAACATAGAGCATACATGGCCTAAAAAAAATTATACGTGAGTAGAAAAATATAGGCTTAGGAATGGATGGAGTGAATCCCTTCTCTTTCCTATCTACAAAGTATACAAATTGGACCATTCTTCCAATAAATTATAACATCCCTCCTTGGATGGTTGTGTAGAAAGAGAATCTGATGTTGTATCTTATTGTGCCTGGAAAACATCAAGTTAGAAACATGAATGTTTACGGAATTATTCATAGAGGAGATGTTGCTTGTATGGAATGTAATTTATATGTCTAATATTTAATGAGCTATACCTAAAAGGTCATTTGCAATTTATGGTTTGATTTATTAGACAATCCATGACTTTCTAGGGCTCAAAGTATGTTGAGGTATAATATTTCCTTTGGAATAGTTCAAATCGTTTTAATAATTATAAGTCATTGCAATTCATCAACAATTGATTCATCGTGTCTATTTTTCTTGATTTTGTGATTCGAGACTAAGGAAAAAATGATTATTCACTTGTCTACATTGTGGAGAGGAATTTTGTTTTCAAAGGAAAAAAAAAATTGTGTTTTTATTAATATAAAAAATATATATACATTGTTAGATTCCCATGGAATTCATAAGTGTTGTTCATCCCTTTACATGAAATTCTTATGTTTGATCCATCATTACAAAAAGAACTGAAAATTGTTCCTATTCAATTATATTAGTAGCCTCTTCAAAAAGGACAAACTTGACATTTTAAAAAGTACATTAATCAATCATCCAGAGATCTATGAAAGTCCATCATTATACAAAAACTAAGATAGAAATTGCAATGGCTAAAGTTAGGTCCATGGTTCATGGATATATTATGTATTATATCCATTCTAAATTACTAAAATAATCTAGGTTCCTCATTCAAACCCAACTTCGTCTTTTGAGAGCCCATCTTCAGCACTATTCATATCCCTATAAATATAAAACAAAGATGGTTATGAGAAAGATGTTAGTAGATTGACAACTCCATAATACAAGGGTCATAATGTAAAATTCCCGATAATAGTTTCTTTGTGCACCCATTGGAAACCAGCTTTGAATCTCCAAAAAATTGTAATTGGGTTATACCAAGTTCTTTTTCTAGTTTTAGGACCCATTTTAAAGCCATTAATTCACAGAAGTTGTTGGTTTCTTGACCAATTCTAGCTTTAAAGGAAACATTGTGATGTGAAGATGAGTATAGAATGTCTCCTAAACCTCCTTTAAAAGGTTCCCATGTGATGCACCATCAAAAAAATCCCATGGAATATCCTTATTTATTATCACTTCACCTAACATATGAGAGATAGATTATTTTGCACCTATGGGTAGGCATTTAAAATATTCAATAACTGGACAACACATTTTGAGGATAAGTGTCTCTTTGTCTTTGAACAAATTTAGATTTCTAGCAAGCCATACTCCCCAAACTATGTTAAGTGGCAGTGCTCTGATCTTGGCAGTCTCCTTTTTGTTACACTGGGTTCTGAAGGCCTATTTAAGACTTATTCCTTCCCAAATATCCCAATCTGTATTATGATTTCCACCCCTTTCCATACCTCCTTGGAGTATGGACATTCCAGCATGAGGTGAAATATAGATTCTTATACTTGGTGACATAAACAACACCATCATGGCCCTATAAAATTCCTCTTCTGAAGAACATCCCATGTGGGAGTCTTGTTGTGTATGCTCATCCACATAAAGATATTGTTTTGGGTTGGGCATTTAATTTCCATATAATTTTCCTCCACTAGATTTATCGTTCTTCTCTTTCTTCTTTAGTTGGTGCTTTGTAGCCTCTTATGGGAACATTTCTTTAGTTAGTGCTCTAGATAGATTCAATGACTAGATAGGCTAATCCTCTTCTTCCTTAAGCCTAACATTGTTTCCTATCATGAGATATATGTGTTTTTACATTCTCCTGCATACTCTGCCCCCAAACCAATTTCTTCTCATGATAACCATTGTTGTTGCTAAGTAGTGGTCCTTGCCTAGTTTGCAATCTATCTAATATTAAAGTAACCTTTATTCCTTAACTCGTGAATCATTTGAAAGGGAAGTTTGTGCATACTTTTTCTCCCTACCTATGGTTTAAGACATATTTTTAGTTTATCGCCTTTTCCAATTTGTCATATCGACCAATTGCCAACCAGATAGAAAGCATGGATAATAGCCTTCGAAATTATTATGGCATTATTTGTATCTTTGATGTGATTTTTTATCCAATCCTCCACTTTATTAGAGGATATATACTTATCTCTTAATATCTAAACCCACAGGAATGTTCCTTGAATTATTTTCCATGCATTTTTTGCATCAAGAGCCTTTGAAAAGAGAATAAGATTTGTGCAACCCCATCCTCCAATGGATTTTGGTAGTGCCATATTTTTCTAAGAGGCCAGTACTAGTCCTTTATTTTATTTTTTATCTCCATACTAGATAAACTTGTAGAAAAATTTCCTAATTGTTTCCAAAACACCTTTTGGGACCCAGGCAAACGATATTTAGTAGAATCAAATAAATTTCAAAATTTATTTTACCAAAACCAAATGACCTCCCTTGGACAACCATCTATTGCACCATGTGTTTATTTTCTTCTCCACTTTAGCCAATAGCCATTGTCAATCAAATTTTTATATTGATTTGGATTCAAAAAGAACCCCAAATACTTTAGTCCTTGTTCTAGATTAATCAACTTATACAGAAATATCTAAGTAATAAAAAAAATCTTGCTCAAATATCCCCCATAATGACATCATAGATTTTTCCATATTAATGACCATCCTAGTTGCTTTACAAAATAAATCCATGATACCCTTGAATTTATCAATGACCCTTCCAATGCCTTCACAAAAAAATAGTATAACATCTACAAAGAATAGATGTGTGATATTGCATGATACTCCAATAGGTGCCCTTTTTATACTTCCATTTCCTTCAACTTATTTAAGAAGCCTACTTAACCCTTCAACTATTAAAAGAAATAGAAGGGGGGATACGGGACATCCTTGTTTGAGGCCCCTCCCGAATCTGAAGAAAGGGGTTGCTACTCCATTTAATGATAGAATAATATTTATCAAATAATGCAACTCATATGTCCATCGATATGTGTGCAGATTCCCATCGGTAGGTGGAAGATTAATATCTCATTCGGCGATTAGGGCTTGATGGAAGAGCTCCATAATTTTTTGAAAATTAAGAATACAGATCAAGAGATTGAATCGATTCAGGTTGTAAATTCTCTAGCCCAACCAATTGATGGCAAGGGTCAAATTTAAAATTTCAAGTGGATAAATATTGAAAGCATATAAGTATGAAGCCTATCCCAAGATGAGTGCTTTCCTATCCATACAACAAACTGATGGTAAAAGACTAAATGAATTATAATTAATATAATGTAAACCAACTTAGCCTGTCATAAGCTCTAGACATGTCCACTTTCAACACCATTGATCATTGGTTTTTCAGCTTTATAGAATGGATGCATTCTTGGGAAACCCCTATTGTCTTGTGAATTTTCCTTCCCTCTAAGAACCCAAATTGTTCTCCATAGAATTGATTTGAGAGAACACTTTTCAATATCTTCGAAATGACCTTTGAGAGAATTGTGTATATGCAATTGCATAATAAGATGGGTCTAAATTTCTCGAAGGTTGTAGGATTATCTTCTTTAGGAATCAAATCTAGGAATGTTGTATTGAAGGCTCACAACACTTTTCCTTGAGTTCTTGCTGTCTCCGCCACTCTTTATAAATATTCCTCTATAAAATAATAATATCCTAATAATAATTCCATAGGTAGTCCATTAGGCCTAGGAATTTTGTCCTTTCGAAAGCTTCGTGGAGTTTAATATGGTTCTTCTTTCCCGACCTCCTTTATCAGGGCCTAAGTATCCTCCTCATTGACAAAACTAGGGAAGGATTTTGACATGCTATTGTGGCCCATGAATATTCCTTGACATTTGTAGTCCATGTACCATCTCCCTTATCGATTCTCCAAATAGAATTTATCTTCTTTATACAATTGGCATACCTATGAAGAATTTTGTATTCTCATCCCCAACCTGTAGTCATAATGACCTACTCTTGAGTCTCCAATCTTTTTAATTTTTTGGAATAATGTGCCTAATTTTATCTTCTGGTACCTTTACTTCATTTTTTTGTTCCTCATTCATAAACCCAAAACCTTCCCTATTGTAGAACACCTCCAAGGCTTCCTCTACTTCTCTTATAACCCTATAATCTTTCAACGTTTTGTCCCTTGCCCAGTTGGCAACTTCCTTTTTTGCCTCTTTTAAATTTTGTTGGAACTAAAGAGCAGAATATTCTCTTAAACTACCATTAAAAGGTTTCCAAACAACTTTGATTTTCCCCAAAAAATCCTTTATATTCATCTATTCTGGATTTAGTTTCAAGGGACTAGCGGGTTTATCTATTACAGGAGCCCCTTCTAACGCCATAGGATTATGGTCAAAGTCCCCTCCAATTGTGACCCATTGTTTGATCCTTATAGCTTCATCTAGGAAGGCTTCAAAAATTAAAAACTTGTCAAGCCTCTTACTAATGTTGGCTTCCCCAAATCTCTTGTTACTCCAAGTGGGAGATATCTTGGATGGTTTAATATCCAAAAGACCAAGGACTTCCAATTTTATAATAAAATATCCAGAGAGAGGGTCCAGTTGAGTAGACGTGGAGAGGAAATTTGTTTAAGGTATTCTAAAAATTTTCATAAGTGGTTCTATGAAGGAAACAAGTTATTTTTGCAGCCACACCATTGTTTCCATCAAAAGAAGTGAGATTTTAATGAATAGGTGAAGGTAAGACACCCTCGTCATAGCATGACGCCAACATATGGTCAAAGAAGATTGAGTCTTACATTGAATTGGTATGGGAGGATATGTTCAATGGATACCTATATGATCTTGACAAAAATATAGATGACTTCAAAATTCCTCCTAAATGTATGCCAAATGGCATGAATAAGGCTTCTAATGATATCTTGTCACGTTRGAAAGAACTTAAAGTGGCACATTTATTGGATCCAATGCATGTGTTCAAGGATGTGTTAGATTCTCTTTAGAAACATATTTATTCCASTGATAAATATACAAATTCATCTAGAAGAGATTTGGTCATGTCAAATACAAAGAAAGACCTATAAGAAAAAGAAACAATGAACACATATGACAAAAAAMATTATCATGACACACCATGGGTATTGTCTAAACATGACTTGGAGCTTGTGAAGAAGGTGATTCATACAATTATAACACAAATAAGAGACAATTATTCTTTGAGAAAACCATTCACCATGGATCTTGAGGCATGTGATCACCATAGTTTGTTAAGGTACATATTACTAATGTGTTTTTTTATATAAATTAGTCCATAATATTTCATTTAACCATTGTAATATTATGGCCATATTCTAACTAGTTTGAGGGTGCATATGTTCATCATATCTATCTAATAACTATGCATGGATGCACTAGTGTGACATAAGATTTCTGTCATGCCACCAAATGATTATATGTGTTTGCAAGGTTGTTTTCTTGTAATTTTATCTAGACCATAAATTTATTTCAATGAGATTATACATCAAAATATCTAGTATTGTGGCTATTGGCTCACTAATTTATTTGCATAGATTAGGACATTAAATTATCAATTCGGAAGTTTGTAAACTTGTGAGGAACGATTATTAAATGTGAGGGAATTAGCTTCAAAATACAAACTCGGAAGGAAATCCAATTCTACAAATGTTCATAGCTTCAATGGTGGACAATTAGGTCACAAAGGGAAATTGTTTCAAAATAATGAAAACATCTGTGTAAAAAGACTCGGTTTGACAATGAACTTTCAAAAGAATATTTATACATCTAAAAAAGAAAAGAAAAAGATTAAAAAATGATAAATTTCTTCAATCTGACTATCACAATCTCATTGGATGAAATTTAGATTGTAGAGTGTATTTGCCTCCACGGGTGATGAGCTATAGCTATCATAGTTTCAATGGTGGAAATGTTGGTTGTGAAGTGTAAATTATTTACAACAATACTCAGATAACTGTGAAGTTTAAATGACCCAACAAGTGGTGGCTCTCTACAATAGTACTTTACTTAACTGTGAAGTTTTAATGATTGTGAAGAATGTTAAGCACACAGATGCATGAATTAATTTTAAAAATATTCTAGGCCAGGTCTTAATTTTCCTAATCAAATGTTTGTTGTGGTTCCTACTTGTAGCAAAACTTACTACAGTGTTTCCTCTTAACTCAATGAATAAGGGAAACTTATAGTGATACTCAAAAAAACTTTTTCAGTTATCACTTGAAGACAAACTCGCCCTTGATTGTGTATAAAACAAATTGACTAAAAAGAGATCTAATTAAGACATTCACCGAAATCTAGTTATGAATTTACAAAATCTAATGTCAAACTTTAATGGACAGAAAGCAAATAAAAATTAAGAGAATGAGAATATTTACAAGTAAAAAATTTGCAGAAAAATAAAGATTGTGCACAAAATATACAAAATTTATGTAACATGACCAGACAATGGGGCCCTCCAGGCCTAGAATATGCACAATGGAGACTAGAAACTGAAATATCTTAGATCACTTTATTAATCAAAAAGCTACTACATTATGTAATTCAGAGTTTTTTGTGTACAAATTTGGATTCCCTTATGTTAGCGTCGCCATTTTTCTTTCCATTTAGAGTCTGTTTTTAGTCATGTTGGGACACATGCGTCCAAACATGTGAAGTCAAGTACGTTAAAAAGGAAAAAGACTAAATCAGTGAAGGGTCAGCTGGCCCTTCGAAACGGGAAGGGGTGTCAGAGTCGAAGCATACATAAATAGTACGAGCACGTCGTTCCTAGAGAGTCGGGTCCTGTCAAAAGTTAGTCTCTACGTGACCTAGGTCAAGTCAAGCAGTTAATGGAAGTAATTTTGGCAAGTGTTGTGGTTATTATCAGTTCATCATGAGGGCCGAAGGAACAAAAAATCGCGGCGCTCGCATCACACGCCCCTTGCAAACCTTATCATATGTACCTTGTACACAGGGATGTGTTATTGAAGATCTGTGATTCAATTCAAAACATCTCGTCACCATGAGTTCACTATTCTCCAGCATGATTCCTCCTTCTACCTGACTTGTTATAAATTTTAGATGCTCGGCACCCATTTCAGTCGTGAAACCATGTCCGCACTCTGTCTATGATTCCCCTTGCCAGTCCAAGTTGATCAAAATTCTCTCCCTGTGCATTTTCCGGATACACCGTACACAGAATACATACTGGTCATGCCATGGTGACCTCCCAAAGCATAAGGAAAGGCGCGCAGAGAAGCAGAATTTCCAGGTCCAAGCCCCAAAAAAACTGGGATTCGTTCTCACCTGCAGCAGACATTCCCAAGGATGCGAAAGGAGTTATTCATTTACCCACAGAGACGACCAGATCAAACCACGCAGAACTTGAAGTGGGAGGACTTGCGCAGGGAGGGAAGACAGTAGAAGCCCCGTCTCCCCAACAACAAATACCTTGGAGAAGGGGCAAGCCAAGGAATAACAAGGAAGCTGGGGAAGCTCGATTTTTAAAAGAGTCGCATGCTAGATCGGTGGTTGAAGAACTACTCATGCACGCCATCCAGCTAGAGCCCGCTGAAGGATCGTGTCATGAAGGTAGGAGAAGAAGAAAGGAAATGGATACCACAGGAGGGAATGATCACGAGTCATCTCAGCAATTAAAGTAGGCAAAGCTAGCTATCGTTGAATTCTACCAGGAAAACATGGAGTTCAGGTGGCAACTAGCAACAAAGACTATGGAAGCATCAGCAACGCAAGGTCAAGAAGGGAATGTGGCATGGCTAAAAAGACAACTCAGAGAGGTGCAAGATACAATTATACAGCTACGAAAAGCACAGAGGCTATCGAAGGAAAGGCATACAAAGAATTCCATGGAATGAGAAGCGGTCGAGAAGGAATCTCGTGCGGCTCTCGCCGGCGCACAGAAAAAACAAGTTTAGCTGGTGTTCATTTCTGCATTGGAAAACTTAAGTCAAATCTTGGCAGTTTTGAAGGACACTTTTCCTTAAAGAAATCTACCATTTTGATAACAGTCGTGACCATCAAATAGCCACTTATCGTGCACATTTTTCCCAACAAATGAGCGCGCGGTAGAAATCAAAATCGTTATAGCAAATAGCGAGTTCCTAGCAGACACCTGTCCACTCAGACATCTGATCGAAGGGAAATACTGACACATCTTTTCCTCATATCGAGACCTGAATGATGATCAGATCCTCGTGGAAAATTTGTGAACAGTCATGTGTAAACAGACATGATTATTGTCTATTTTTGGAAAGTGCCATGCGAAGAGTCTCTAACGCATACCACTCAGTTTTCTAGTTTTTAGAGCTAGCTGTTAGAAAAAAGGGTAGCGCAAGCGGCACCCTCGTTTATATATTTCATCTTTTCTATGTAAGTCAGGTTGGTTGGCGAAATTGGTAGACGATAACTATCATATGTGATTTGAGTTCTTGACCGAAACTTAATGTAGAGGTCCTGCAACTTGATGAAAAGATTCTAATTGTAGCAGTCGGATGTATTGTGCCTCTTTCTTTGCATATGTCCTTCTTGTCATATTTATTCATATTATTTTCTGTCTATTTCAGAATGAATTTTCAAACCTGTGGATTCACTGCACATTGCCACTTAGACAAAACGTTTTCTTCTAAAATCTAACTCTAAATTCTCTCGCAGCAGTGCTCCAAGTTACTTCCTGTTTTTTCTCCCTCGCCACACATTATGATTTTACACTGAAGATTGTTTCTCACTTAGCCTTATCCTCTCAATTCCAGTCACTGATTCATTTGTCTCTGTAATTTCCTCGAATCGACTCCATAGCCCATCTCTTACTTTCTTGCGTCAATATAACCAGAACCCATTATATCAAAGGTGTTGAATCTAGCCACCATTTTTTAAAGCCATTTCCTGCGCGGATATCGTGCCCCCCAAGAGATCCCTCTCCAGATTCGAAAGGCTAGTTTCGGGTCTCAAAGTTGGTTGAAAAAATTACCTTCGTCGTTTGTTTATCAGCCGAACAGATTTACAGAGTGCTAACATTCTGGCATCGATGTCGAGGATGAAATTGAATAGATTTTCCCTAGGAGAACGACTAATGTTGTAGTTTGACCCCTGAGGGTAACAGAGGGACAACATTCATACCGGCTGAAACCCTTACCCTAGCGATTCTAGTCCAAAAGACCAGTAGCTCCAAGTAGCGCAGTTCAAGAACCCTGGCTTCGAAGACGATCTATACCAAAGAAAATTTTGACCCAAACCCCATAGAGCCTGTGTATGACCCTGAGAAGATTCTTCATGGGACTAGAGAGAAAGCATCGGACCCGTTCTACTACCTGGACAGAAGCCTGTCCTTACCCAAAGATGGCACATAGAGCATCGATGATCTTGAGTTTGATGAATTATTCGAGCAAGCCCTTTTCAGGTCTAAGTCAGAAATCAGCTTAGATGAGACTATTTTCAACCCGAAGAAATTCCAAGCCCTAATATTAAAAAATATCCCTCAAAATCTGAATCCTCCTGGAGCCATGGCCACCAAATTCGCCCCCCTCATCCTGCCAGCCCAACTACATGACTTTCTTGAGAATTACAGCTAGAGAATCATGCTCTACGAGGCTGAAGGAAGTGTTTCCACCAAGAGTCACCTGGACTGGTTTAATGATTTCATCGACCTGGAGCAGGTGGACTATGCAGATGCAAAAATCAGGTTGTTTGCATAGATCCTTTCAAGAGATGTAAGAAAATGGTTCAAATCCCTCCCATATGAGATCATTCAAGACTTCATCGTATTCAAGACGTCTTTCCTGAATAAATGGGGGGATAAGAAAAACCCTTTGCAGTTGTTAACACAGTACAATAATATGAAGAAAGCACAGGAAGAGAAAATGTAGGAATTCTCAGCCCGTTTCTTGAAGGTGTACAACTCAACCCCTGTAGAAGTCAATTCGCCCCCCAGGGCTATGCAATTGCGGTATGTCGATTCCTTTGACAGTGATTTTTCCATGTTGTTGAGAGAAAGAAAATCAACAAATCTAGACACTATAATGAGTAACGCTATCGAAGTCGAAGTAAACATGATGGCATTGGGGAAAATAAAATTGAGATTCAACCGAGGCGATAAGAGACCCCAGGGAGATGCACATCCATCGATGTCACAGTCCTCATATGACAAGTTTGACATGATGATGAAGACCATGGAAAATGTGATGGAGAGAATGTCCATGGGAAATAGACCTGTTGCCCGAGAACAAAACGAACCCCAACCTAGGAATCAGAACCTCAGAAGGGGTCAAGTCCCTCATATCAAACAGAGGGAATAGAGAGAGCAGAGGGATCAAGGTGACCAGTAGACAAGACCTTCATTCCAAAACAACTACACAGATGAAGACTTCAACCTAGCGTTCGAAGACCAGATGCATTGTTGTGACGACAAAAACTCACACATGTTCTTGACAAAGAGCGAACATGTTTGGTACATGAGAAAAAACAACGACTTCGTGTTGGAGACGGACGATGATATGATACTCGAAACAGATTATGCATCATCCTGGGAGACAAAGGATGTCAGAAAAGGCTATCAGAATGCCATCATGTAGTTCTAGAAGAAATATAACCCCTGGACCAAAGATGCACCTGTCGAGCCGCAACAAATGAACCCCATAAGGAAACCTCCAGCAAACACCCTTCCATAAGTCGATCGAGGCCGAAAAACATGACCAAGGATGCGACGGAGAAATCTAAGTCGAAGGAGGAGGCCCCCAAGAAAACTCCGGAGGCAGGCCAGGAGGCGAGCAGAAAAGAGGATGAGAAAGTCTGTCCCCCTTTCACTTTTGAACATGAGATGGAAAAAATAAAAATATTTGTCCCGTTCAACGAACTTATTAGAAAAGATGAGTATTGGGAGAAAATCATTAAAATGATAAAAATGGCAGGGACCCCCGATACTTTGAACATCCAAGATGACCACCCCACTATCATTTTTGGTCCGCGCGTTGAAGAGACAAATGATACCGAGGACGTCCCTCCTTTCTACATCAGCCTAAAGGTCCATGACATGAACCTGCATAACGCCATGTTGGATTCCAATGTGTCACACAACCTCATGCCAAAGGTGATCATGGATGCATTAGGTTTGGATATCACCAGGCCATACAAAGACTTTTTATCTTTTGATTCGAGGAAATTCAAGTGTTTGGGCCTCATCAAAGACCTAGATGTGTCGTTGGATCAAATCCCCTCAAAGAACATGGTTATGGATGTAGTCATTGTGGACATACCCCCAAAGTTTGGCATGCTTCTTTCAAGGTCATGGGTTGCAAAGTTAAAGGGCACTTTGCAGATGGATATGTCATACACCACCATCCTTGTTTTTGGCCATGACAGATGGTTATACAGAGAAGTGTTGCTAAAATACATGGTAAGCAACAAGACACAACCAAATAACCATCCTATATACGCCATCGACACTGAGGTTGGTTCTTCTGTATTCTACAATGACTTGAGTTTCGAAGAGGAAGAGTTGACATCCATCATAACAGCTGACGAGAAAATTGCGCGGGAAATGACAAAGTGTGCCGACCTGAAAGACCGCGTGGAAAATGGGGTGGAACATGATTTTTGATGGTGCGATCAGCAAAGAAGGGGTTGGGGTCGACATTTGGATAAGCCCCCCTGAGGTGGGCACAAAGCTACGCTCATACAAACTCATGTTTGAATGTACAAACAACATGGCTGAGTATGAAGCACTAATCTTGGGCTTACAAGTTTTGAGAGAATTGGGTGCGCAGAAGAAAGCAGTGTGCAGAGATTTCAAGTTGATCATAAATCAGGTAAAGGGAATATATTAGACCAAACACCCTAGGTTAAGAGCATACATAAATTTCGCGTTGGACCTACTCAAAGGATTTTCATAGTATGACCTGTCTGCTATCCCAAGAGAGAAAAATCAGATCGTTGATACGTTAGCCACCTCAGCCTCGGTTTTTAAGATCCCCATCTTCCCAAACAAAAAAATATGAAATCAAGGTCAAGCACAGGTCGGAAGTGCCTAACAATATCAAACATTGGCAAGTGTTTGATGACGACAAGCAGGTGGAGAGATTCCTCCTTATGAGTGACGAGTTTGCTAATACAAAAATTGATGAGGAATGCTACTGCCACGAATATGAGAGTGTGGATGTGTGCATAAATGACGACCCTTTCCAAAACCAGATCATGGGAAGGGACATAATCCAACTGAAAAATAACATCATTCCAAAGGGGTTAGTAACACTGGAAAAGATGTTTGACGAGAATGACGTGGCTAAAAACCCCAAGATCACTGAAAACATAGAAGACGTGGAAGACCACAACATCGGAACTGAGGAAAACCCAAAGATGATCAAATTATCAAAAATGCTCAATCCAGAGGTCAGGTAAGACTACGACAAACTCATGAAGGATTTCCTCGACATGTTCACGTGGAACTACAATGATTTGAAGGTGTATGACACCAAGGTAATACAGCATGTTATCCCTCTCAAAGAAGACCAGAAACCTTTTAGATAGAAGCTGAGACGGATAAATCCCATGTTGTTTTCGTTGATTGAAAAGGAGGTAAAGAATATTTTCGACAATAAGATTATTGTTTCCTTGCGATTCTCTAAATGGGTAGCTAATTTGGTGCCCGTAAGAAAGAAAAGTAGCGAGATAAGACTATGTGTAGATTTTTGGAATCTAAACAAGGTGTCTCTCAAGGATCACTACCCTCTCCCCAAAATGGACTATATCCTGCAAAAGATGGTGGGGTCTTAGAATATGTCCATGCTAGATGGTTTCTCAGGTTATAACCAGATCATGGTTCACCCAGATGACAGAGAAAAAACAACTTTCACAACTCCATGGGGAACGTTCATGTATGCCAAGATGCCTTTCGGTCTGATGAACGTCAATGCCACTTTCCAGAGGGCAATGGACATAGCATTTTCCGACAAAAGGGAAAATTTCATTGTAATCTATCTAAACGACAACACAGTATACTCTACCTCTGACAAGCAACACCTCGAGCACCTGAAGAAAGTATTCCAGAAGTGCAAGAAGTTCAACATATTGCTAAATCCATAGAAATCACATTTCAGGGTGGAAGAGGGGAAGTTGTTAGGAAACATTATCTCCAAGGAAGGCATTAAGATATACCCCAGCAGGGTTGAAGGGATCCTGAAGATCGGCACCCCACGCAGTAAAAAAGAAGTCCAATCCTTCCTGGGAAGAGTGAACTTCTTGAGGATATTCATCCCAAACCTAGCCAAAATCATAAAGCACATAACCTGCATGCTCAGGAAGGGAAATGAGATCAAGTGGAACCTGGAGACCAAGAAGTTTTTTGAAGATTTCAAAGTGGCATTGACTAAATCTCCTATGCTAGCCAACCCGGAATTTACGAAATATTTCATCATGTTTTCATTCGCCTTAGAACACACTATTGTCAGTGTGTTGTTGCAGAAAGACGAGCAGGATTTCGAAAAACCCATAGCTTATTTTAACCGGACACTGGGCAATGCTCCACTAAGGTATGACATTATGGAAAAATAGTCGTGCGCCTTAGTGAAAGCTTTGAAAGATTTCAAGAAATACATATTTCACTTCCATGTCATTGCTTATGTGCCCAGCAACTCAGTAAAGGATATCCTAACTCAACCTGACCCGGAAGGAAGGAGAGGAAAGTGGATAGCGGCCATGCTGGAATATGATATTGAGATCAAGCCTATGAAACTGATCAAGGGTCAGGGCCTTGCGAAGTTAATGGCGCAGTCGGACTGCGACGCTGTAGGAATGAATTTTATTGTTGATCTGTCATAATTCCCTCAAGAAGAAAAAACCGTGCAGGTGTCTCATGAGTTCATTAATTCGCCATGGTATGCGGACATCATTTATGTGTTGGAGAATCTTTAGGCCCCTCCGGGCGTAAGTAAGACTAAGTCCAGATTTCTCAAGCTTAAAGCGGTCAAGTTCTACAACCTGGATAATTCACTCTATTGGAAGGACCCCGATGGTATATTGTTGAGATGCTTGCTAGAAAATGATGCAAAGCGAGCCATACAAGAATTTCACAAAGGTGATTGCAGAGGAAACCACTACTAGAAAACCACCGCGCACAAAATCCTGAGGCTAGGTTACTATTGGCCTACAGTCTTCGCTGATGTGTACAAAGAGGTCTCAATCTTCCACAAATGTTGGATTTTTTATGGAAGAAGAAAGTTGTAGCCCCTGCCACTAAAGTTGGTTTTAGTCGAAGCACCTTTCATGCAATCGGGTCTAGATTTCATAGGGGAAATAAATCTGTCATCCTCTGCACAACACAAATGGATACTCAAGGCCACTGACTACTTCACGAAATGGATAGAAGCAATCCCAACGAGGAAAGATACCGATGCATTCATCATCCAATTTCTGGACACAAACATTTTGTCAAGATTTGGATGCCCCGTCAAGATCATAACCGACAATGTGACTGCGTTTAAGTCCAAGAGGATGGAAAATTTTTATCAAGATTACAATATAACCCTGGGGAATTCCATGGCGTACTATCCGCAAGGAAACTGGTTAGCATAATCCTCAAATAACAGCATAACCAGAATCATCAAAAGACTCCTACAAGACAATAAGAAAGCCTGGCATAAAAATATTATTTATGCACTGTGGGCAGATCGGGTTACCACCAAGAAGTCCATCTCAACGTCGCCCTTTTAGATCGTTTACGGCGCAAACGCAATCTTCCCTACTTCCTTGGGGCCACCCATTAGAAATTTGTTGCAAGAATAGGAGGCTGAGCCAAATGATGCGCACAGGAGAATAAACCAGTTAATTCACACACACCAGGCAAGGGAATAGGTGCATAATCAGTCGCAGCTCCATCAGGAGAGGATGAATAAAAGTTTCTACAAGCATTCTAAGCAGGAATATTTTCATGTAGGAGAGTTGGTGCTAAGATGGGATGCGAGAAATGAAGATAAAGGAAAGCATGGAAAATTCAACCACCTTTGGACAGTTCCATTCAGAATCAGCACGTATTGCGGAAAGAATGCTTATTTCCTGGAAGGGATAAATGGAGAATGCCTTGGTTGGGGGCCTATAAATGGCAGGTTCCTCAAGCATTATCTGACGAAATAAAATATGTTTAAGTCATTTGTCATTGTAAATAGTCGTTTTATTTTTGCATCGAGTCAGTAGGTCAGCAGAAAATTAAATCCCGAAGTGAAGGCCCTAAGTTTATGCTGAGTTTTTAGAAGCTACGTCGATAGGTTTAGGTTTTGTTTTTGTTTTTTTTCTTTATAGTGCCAAAGAGTTGAAATGAGGCCCAATGGTCAGGCACTTGGTCTACTATTCTTTGCTACCTCGCGAGGAGGATAGCATCCCCATTGGAGCCAGTTGTTAGCATCGCCATTTTTCTTTCCATTTATAGTTGATTTTTAGTCACGTTGTGACCCATGCGTCCAAACATGTGAAGTTAGGTACGTTAAAAGGAAAAAGTCTAAATTGGTGAATGGTCGGCTGGCCCTTGGAAATGGGAAGGGGTGTCAGAGTTGAAGCATACGTAAATAGTACGAGCACGTCGTTCCCAGAGAGTCAGGTCCTATCAAAAGTTAGTCTCAATGGGCCCCAGGTCGAGTCAAGCAGTTAATGGAATTTGTTTCGACAAGTGTTGTGGTCATTATCAGTTCATCATGAGGGCCAAAGGAACGAAAAATCACAATGTTCGCATCACGCGCTCCCTGCAAACCTTATCATTTGTACCTTATACGTAGGAATGTGTTATTGAAGATCTGTGGTTTGATTCAAAACATCCCGTCGCCATGAGTTCATTGTTCTCTGGCATGATTCCTCCTTCTGCCTGACTCGTTATAAATTTTAGATGCTCGGCACCCATTTCAGTCATGAACCTAGGTCCGCACTCTATCTGTGATTCCCCTTGCTAGTCCAGGTTGATCAAAATTCCCTCCCTATGCATTTTCCGGATACACCACGCACAAAATACATATTGGTCACGCCATGGCGACCTCCCAAAGCATAAGGAAAGGAACGCGGAGCAACAGAATTGCCAGGTCCAAGCCCCAAAACAACTGGGAGTTGTTCTCACCTGCAGCAGGCATTCCCAAGGATGTGAAAGGAGTTATTCCTTTAAGCACAGAGGCGATCAGATCAAACCGCGCGGAACCTGAACTGGAAGGACTTGCGCAGGAAGGGAAGACAGTAGAAGCCCTGTCTCCCCAATATCAAATACCTCAAAGAAGGGGCAGGCCAAGGAAGAACAAAGAAGTTGTGGAAGCCCAATTTTTAGAAGAGTCACGTGCCAGATCGATGGTCGAATAACTACTCATGCGTGCCATCCAGCTAGAGCCCGCTGGAGGATCGAGCCATGAAGGCAAGAGTAGAACAAGAGAAATGGATACCACAGGAGCGAATGATCAAGAGCCATATCAAAAATTAAAGCAGGCAAAGCTGGCTATCGTTGAACTCTACCAGGAAAACATGGAGTTGAGGCGGCAGCTAGCGACAAAGACTATGGAAGTGTCAGCAGCTCAAGGTCACGAAGGGAACGTGGCATGACTAAAAAGACAGCTCAGAGATGCGCAAGACACCATTGTACAGTTGTGAAAAGCATAGAGTCTGTTGGAGGAATGGCATACAAAGTATTCCAGGGAATGCGAAGCAGCCGAGAAGGCAGCCCGTGTGGCTCTCACCGGTGCGTACAAAAAACAAGTTTAGCTGGTGTTCGTCTTTGCATCCGCAAACATAAGATAAATCTTGGTAGTTTTGAAGGACACTTTTCCCTAAAGCACTCTACCATTTTTATAATGGACATGACCATCAAACAGCCACTTGTCGTGCACATTTTTCCCAGCAAATGAGCGCGTGGCAGAAATCGAAACCATTATAGAAAATAGCAAGTTCCTAGCAGACACTTGTCCGCTCACACATCTGATCAAAGGGAAATATTGACACATCTTTTCCTCATATTGAGACCTGACCGATGATCAGATCCTCGTGGCAAATTTGTGAACAGTTATGTGTAAACAGACGTGATTATTGTCTATTTTTGGAAAGCTCCATGCGAAGAGTCTCTAATGCATACCACTTAGTTTCTTAGTTTTTAGAGCTAGCAGTTAGAAAAAAGGGTAGCCAAGCGGCGCCCTCGTTTATATATTTCATCTTTTTTATGTAAGCCAAGTTGGTTGGAAAAATTGGTAGATGATAACTATCATATTAATTTGAGTTTTTAACCGAAACTTAATGCAAAGGTCCTACAACTTGATGAAAATATTCTAATTGTAGCAGTCGGATGTATTGTGCCTCTTTCTTTGTGTATGTGCTTCATGTCATATTTATTCATATCCTTTTCTATCTATTTCGGAACAAATTTTTGAACTACTAGATTTGTTGTGCAGCGCCCCTTGTCCGTGCCACTTAGACAAAACATTTTCTTCTAAAAGTTAACTCTGAATTCGCCCATAGCGGTGCTTCGAGTTACTTCCTGTTTTTTCTCCCCTGCCACACATTATGATTTTACACTGAAGATTGTTTCTCGGTTAGCCTTATCCTGTCAATTCCAGTCACCAAGTCATTTGTCTCTGTCATATCCTCGAATCGACTCCATAGCCCATCTCTTACTTTCTTGCACCAATATAACCAGAACCCATTATATCAAAGGTGTTGAATCTAGCCATTGTTTTTTAAAGCCATATCTCGTGCGGAGACCGTGCCCCCCGAGAGAGCCCTCTCCAGATTCGAAAGGCTAGTTTCGAGTCTCAAAGTTGGTTGAAAAAGTTACCTTTGTTGTATGTTTATCAACCGAACAGATTTATGGAGTGCTAACACCTTACAATATAGCTTTAGGGAATTTATTCAAAATGAAACACAACCATTTAGGCTCAAATCTCTCTCAAAGATTGATGAATCAACAAACTAATTCCTATTTTAGTTGGGTCATTCCATTTGGCATGAGTGATTTGAAAAAAAAATCACAACAAGAAATTTGGAAGAATCTGCTTTGAAGAAACACCCATAGATCCATCATCATGCATTTTTTTAGAAATTTTCTCACCTATAGCCTAATTCGGAACATTATGCTCAAAACCCATGTCGTAGAATATATTGATTTGTCTTCATCAATTAAGAATTTGTGTGTAAATATCGACTGTAGGAAATTTTTGTGTTTGTTGTGTTATTTTCTTTGCTGGCACCAAGTTGACTAGAGTACTGACCAGACCCTTCTGTTTGAGATCGCTCAAATCTAGAGGGAATTTTACCTTAGTATAAAGACGTAGATTATGATCCATGTGTCCATCTTTCTCAAATCGCTCTGCAACCATGCTATCAAATCACAAATTACGGGAACACAATTTTTCTAGTAATTACTGGTAAAAAATTCAAAATTTTAATATTTTGACTTGTTAAATGAAAATAAAAAACAAAATTGTAGATTACCTTATAATCCTTTATTGAGCCTTTATTTAGTGGAAATGGATACAAAAAATACCAAAAAAGGAGGGAAATGGATTACAAAAGATGTATATAAGGTGGTTTTTATACAACAAAATATAGTACCAACAGTGACAATCTTTAAGAAATCACTAAATAGTAATTAGGGTCATCTTGACTTTAGGTGGATCACATCTAAAGAGATACATGTCATGAGAATCCCTAGATGGGCACAATGAAATAGTAGAAATTATTTGTATTTTTGAGAAAGAGTTGCCTATTTTTTTTATGGAAACTCATGTCCATATTTTGGTACATTTGGTCAAATACATTTAATTAGTTGGTGGGGCAAGTTGTAGATGGATGTTCTTCCTAGAGACATACATGAAAACACTTAATGGGTTTGTAAGGCAATGAGCACATCTTGAAGGGTACATTGTTAATGTATTTTCTTTTTATGTTTGAGTTCCTAAAACAAATGCATATAGATGCTCCACTCGTGTTGCATGGTGACCACAATGAAGAATTATTAGAAGGGGGGGAGCTTGAAAAAAAATGAGAAACATGGGCTTCGAGAGGTAATATACTTATTTGACATATATATGGTTATAACTGTGTCATTTAGTTGAATTTTGTGACATTGAGCTCTGAAAAAACCTTTGTGATGCATCAACCACTATTGGTATTAGTTCAGGGATGGATCTCATTCTTGGAGGGGGCTTCCTTCCCCCTCTATACTCTGAATCCTTGGCATTTCGGACATTGGTATAAGAAATGGGGAAATTTACCAAGACATATCCAACATGTTTTGTCAAACAAATTGAGAATATCCCAAAAATTGCACTAATTCCTTCTTTCTCAAAGAACATGGCTCTAGTACTGGCTAAAAAGGCATCATTAGTCAATTCATAGTCATCTATCCATCTCCAAATTTCATGGCTAATTTGATCCAAAGGAACTGGCAAGTTTTGATTAAAGTAAAATTAACCCACTACTTCTATGGAAGGGGGTTTTATGCATTGTTATTTGAAGCAAAAGAGGATGGAGGTTTTATATTAAAAAATGGACCCTATTTATTTGGCACTCAAGGCATGTATTTGAATTGATGGACCCTTGACTTCAACCCTGAACATGTTGTGCTATCAGTTGTTCTTGTCTAGGTGTGGCTATCGCATTTTAGTTTTCACTACTAGAATGAGGAAACTCTCTTAAGTATTTGAAACACACTAGGTTGTTATACTGACAAACCAGAGCCAAAAGGATGGTCTGTTTGCTTATGCAAGAATCTTTGTGGAAGTGGATATGGAAAAATTCCTTCAGGAAGTGGTCATGTTAACTCTAGATAACTGGAAACATATATAGCCTCTAGACTATGAGCACCTCCCCTTCAAATGCAAAACATGTCATGAATATGGCCACTTTGCAAAATATTGCAAGAATAATGCCCCAACTGCTCAACCAGTTGCAGATAAGGATGAACAATGGTAGACT
>JASDQU010738396.1:77304-92239 GCA_032191745.1 Picea mariana | reverse complement strand
CATAACCGACAATGTGACTGCGTTTAAGTCCAAGAGGATGGAAAATTTTTATCAAGATTACAATATAACCCTGGGGAATTCCATGGCGTACTATCCGCAAGGAAACTGGTTAGCATAATCCTCAAATAACAGCATAACCAGAATCATCAAAAGACTCCTACAAGACAATAAGAAAGCCTGGCATAAAAATATTATTTATGCACTGTGGGCAGATCGGGTTACCACCAAGAAGTCCATCTCAACGTCGCCCTTTTAGATCGTTTACGGCGCAAACGCAATCTTCCCTACTTCCTTGGGGCCACCCATTAGAAATTTGTTGCAAGAATAGGAGGCTGAGCCAAATGATGCGCACAGGAGAATAAACCAGTTAATTCACACACACCAGGCAAGGGAATAGGTGCATAATCAGTCGCAGCTCCATCAGGAGAGGATGAATAAAAGTTTCTACAAGCATTCTAAGCAGGAATATTTTCATGTAGGAGAGTTGGTGCTAAGATGGGATGCGAGAAATGAAGATAAAGGAAAGCATGGAAAATTCAACCACCTTTGGACAGTTCCATTCAGAATCAGCACGTATTGCGGAAAGAATGCTTATTTCCTGGAAGGGATAAATGGAGAATGCCTTGGTTGGGGGCCTATAAATGGCAGGTTCCTCAAGCATTATCTGACGAAATAAAATATGTTTAAGTCATTTGTCATTGTAAATAGTCGTTTTATTTTTGCATCGAGTCAGTAGGTCAGCAGAAAATTAAATCCCGAAGTGAAGGCCCTAAGTTTATGCTGAGTTTTTAGAAGCTACGTCGATAGGTTTAGGTTTTGTTTTTGTTTTTTTTCTTTATAGTGCCAAAGAGTTGAAATGAGGCCCAATGGTCAGGCACTTGGTCTACTATTCTTTGCTACCTCGCGAGGAGGATAGCATCCCCATTGGAGCCAGTTGTTAGCATCGCCATTTTTCTTTCCATTTATAGTTGATTTTTAGTCACGTTGTGACCCATGCGTCCAAACATGTGAAGTTAGGTACGTTAAAAGGAAAAAGTCTAAATTGGTGAATGGTCGGCTGGCCCTTGGAAATGGGAAGGGGTGTCAGAGTTGAAGCATACGTAAATAGTACGAGCACGTCGTTCCCAGAGAGTCAGGTCCTATCAAAAGTTAGTCTCAATGGGCCCCAGGTCGAGTCAAGCAGTTAATGGAATTTGTTTCGACAAGTGTTGTGGTCATTATCAGTTCATCATGAGGGCCAAAGGAACGAAAAATCACAATGTTCGCATCACGCGCTCCCTGCAAACCTTATCATTTGTACCTTATACGTAGGAATGTGTTATTGAAGATCTGTGGTTTGATTCAAAACATCCCGTCGCCATGAGTTCATTGTTCTCTGGCATGATTCCTCCTTCTGCCTGACTCGTTATAAATTTTAGATGCTCGGCACCCATTTCAGTCATGAACCTAGGTCCGCACTCTATCTGTGATTCCCCTTGCTAGTCCAGGTTGATCAAAATTCCCTCCCTATGCATTTTCCGGATACACCACGCACAAAATACATATTGGTCACGCCATGGCGACCTCCCAAAGCATAAGGAAAGGAACGCGGAGCAACAGAATTGCCAGGTCCAAGCCCCAAAACAACTGGGAGTTGTTCTCACCTGCAGCAGGCATTCCCAAGGATGTGAAAGGAGTTATTCCTTTAAGCACAGAGGCGATCAGATCAAACCGCGCGGAACCTGAACTGGAAGGACTTGCGCAGGAAGGGAAGACAGTAGAAGCCCTGTCTCCCCAATATCAAATACCTCAAAGAAGGGGCAGGCCAAGGAAGAACAAAGAAGTTGTGGAAGCCCAATTTTTAGAAGAGTCACGTGCCAGATCGATGGTCGAATAACTACTCATGCGTGCCATCCAGCTAGAGCCCGCTGGAGGATCGAGCCATGAAGGCAAGAGTAGAACAAGAGAAATGGATACCACAGGAGCGAATGATCAAGAGCCATATCAAAAATTAAAGCAGGCAAAGCTGGCTATCGTTGAACTCTACCAGGAAAACATGGAGTTGAGGCGGCAGCTAGCGACAAAGACTATGGAAGTGTCAGCAGCTCAAGGTCACGAAGGGAACGTGGCATGACTAAAAAGACAGCTCAGAGATGCGCAAGACACCATTGTACAGTTGTGAAAAGCATAGAGTCTGTTGGAGGAATGGCATACAAAGTATTCCAGGGAATGCGAAGCAGCCGAGAAGGCAGCCCGTGTGGCTCTCACCGGTGCGTACAAAAAACAAGTTTAGCTGGTGTTCGTCTTTGCATCCGCAAACATAAGATAAATCTTGGTAGTTTTGAAGGACACTTTTCCCTAAAGCACTCTACCATTTTTATAATGGACATGACCATCAAACAGCCACTTGTCGTGCACATTTTTCCCAGCAAATGAGCGCGTGGCAGAAATCGAAACCATTATAGAAAATAGCAAGTTCCTAGCAGACACTTGTCCGCTCACACATCTGATCAAAGGGAAATATTGACACATCTTTTCCTCATATTGAGACCTGACCGATGATCAGATCCTCGTGGCAAATTTGTGAACAGTTATGTGTAAACAGACGTGATTATTGTCTATTTTTGGAAAGCTCCATGCGAAGAGTCTCTAATGCATACCACTTAGTTTCTTAGTTTTTAGAGCTAGCAGTTAGAAAAAAGGGTAGCCAAGCGGCGCCCTCGTTTATATATTTCATCTTTTTTATGTAAGCCAAGTTGGTTGGAAAAATTGGTAGATGATAACTATCATATTAATTTGAGTTTTTAACCGAAACTTAATGCAAAGGTCCTACAACTTGATGAAAATATTCTAATTGTAGCAGTCGGATGTATTGTGCCTCTTTCTTTGTGTATGTGCTTCATGTCATATTTATTCATATCCTTTTCTATCTATTTCGGAACAAATTTTTGAACTACTAGATTTGTTGTGCAGCGCCCCTTGTCCGTGCCACTTAGACAAAACATTTTCTTCTAAAAGTTAACTCTGAATTCGCCCATAGCGGTGCTTCGAGTTACTTCCTGTTTTTTCTCCCCTGCCACACATTATGATTTTACACTGAAGATTGTTTCTCGGTTAGCCTTATCCTGTCAATTCCAGTCACCAAGTCATTTGTCTCTGTCATATCCTCGAATCGACTCCATAGCCCATCTCTTACTTTCTTGCACCAATATAACCAGAACCCATTATATCAAAGGTGTTGAATCTAGCCATTGTTTTTTAAAGCCATATCTCGTGCGGAGACCGTGCCCCCCGAGAGAGCCCTCTCCAGATTCGAAAGGCTAGTTTCGAGTCTCAAAGTTGGTTGAAAAAGTTACCTTTGTTGTATGTTTATCAACCGAACAGATTTATGGAGTGCTAACACCTTACAATATAGCTTTAGGGAATTTATTCAAAATGAAACACAACCATTTAGGCTCAAATCTCTCTCAAAGATTGATGAATCAACAAACTAATTCCTATTTTAGTTGGGTCATTCCATTTGGCATGAGTGATTTGAAAAAAAAATCACAACAAGAAATTTGGAAGAATCTGCTTTGAAGAAACACCCATAGATCCATCATCATGCATTTTTTTAGAAATTTTCTCACCTATAGCCTAATTCGGAACATTATGCTCAAAACCCATGTCGTAGAATATATTGATTTGTCTTCATCAATTAAGAATTTGTGTGTAAATATCGACTGTAGGAAATTTTTGTGTTTGTTGTGTTATTTTCTTTGCTGGCACCAAGTTGACTAGAGTACTGACCAGACCCTTCTGTTTGAGATCGCTCAAATCTAGAGGGAATTTTACCTTAGTATAAAGACGTAGATTATGATCCATGTGTCCATCTTTCTCAAATCGCTCTGCAACCATGCTATCAAATCACAAATTACGGGAACACAATTTTTCTAGTAATTACTGGTAAAAAATTCAAAATTTTAATATTTTGACTTGTTAAATGAAAATAAAAAACAAAATTGTAGATTACCTTATAATCCTTTATTGAGCCTTTATTTAGTGGAAATGGATACAAAAAATACCAAAAAAGGAGGGAAATGGATTACAAAAGATGTATATAAGGTGGTTTTTATACAACAAAATATAGTACCAACAGTGACAATCTTTAAGAAATCACTAAATAGTAATTAGGGTCATCTTGACTTTAGGTGGATCACATCTAAAGAGATACATGTCATGAGAATCCCTAGATGGGCACAATGAAATAGTAGAAATTATTTGTATTTTTGAGAAAGAGTTGCCTATTTTTTTTATGGAAACTCATGTCCATATTTTGGTACATTTGGTCAAATACATTTAATTAGTTGGTGGGGCAAGTTGTAGATGGATGTTCTTCCTAGAGACATACATGAAAACACTTAATGGGTTTGTAAGGCAATGAGCACATCTTGAAGGGTACATTGTTAATGTATTTTCTTTTTATGTTTGAGTTCCTAAAACAAATGCATATAGATGCTCCACTCGTGTTGCATGGTGACCACAATGAAGAATTATTAGAAGGGGGGGAGCTTGAAAAAAAATGAGAAACATGGGCTTCGAGAGGTAATATACTTATTTGACATATATATGGTTATAACTGTGTCATTTAGTTGAATTTTGTGACATTGAGCTCTGAAAAAACCTTTGTGATGCATCAACCACTATTGGTATTAGTTCAGGGATGGATCTCATTCTTGGAGGGGGCTTCCTTCCCCCTCTATACTCTGAATCCTTGGCATTTCGGACATTGGTATAAGAAATGGGGAAATTTACCAAGACATATCCAACATGTTTTGTCAAACAAATTGAGAATATCCCAAAAATTGCACTAATTCCTTCTTTCTCAAAGAACATGGCTCTAGTACTGGCTAAAAAGGCATCATTAGTCAATTCATAGTCATCTATCCATCTCCAAATTTCATGGCTAATTTGATCCAAAGGAACTGGCAAGTTTTGATTAAAGTAAAATTAACCCACTACTTCTATGGAAGGGGGTTTTATGCATTGTTATTTGAAGCAAAAGAGGATGGAGGTTTTATATTAAAAAATGGACCCTATTTATTTGGCACTCAAGGCATGTATTTGAATTGATGGACCCTTGACTTCAACCCTGAACATGTTGTGCTATCAGTTGTTCTTGTCTAGGTGTGGCTATCGCATTTTAGTTTTCACTACTAGAATGAGGAAACTCTCTTAAGTATTTGAAACACACTAGGTTGTTATACTGACAAACCAGAGCCAAAAGGATGGTCTGTTTGCTTATGCAAGAATCTTTGTGGAAGTGGATATGGAAAAATTCCTTCAGGAAGTGGTCATGTTAACTCTAGATAACTGGAAACATATATAGCCTCTAGACTATGAGCACCTCCCCTTCAAATGCAAAACATGTCATGAATATGGCCACTTTGCAAAATATTGCAAGAATAATGCCCCAACTGCTCAACCAGTTGCAGATAAGGATGAACAATGGTAGACTATTAAAAATAAAATGGATAACAAGCATATAGGCATTGTGCCAAGACCTGGATCAAGCACATCAATTTCAGGTCCTTTGGCCCCTTTTGGATCCAAACAAGGGCAGTTGCAAACTTCATCGATGGGGATCCCTAATAGTCAACATTCATAACAACCTCAAAAATTTAGTCAACATTCATAACAGCCTCAAAAATTTCCTCAATGGACTAGGGTAGGAATTTTTTCCCCAAAATCAAATAGGTGTGAAAAATTATCTCAAGAACAACCTATTCCATTCTCATAAATCTTGGCTTTATCAAACCCTACTCCTGTTATTTCAACTTTGTCAGGTGTGATGGCTCCTACTAAACAAGTAGAAATGCATAATCTATTATCAAATGAAGATATTATATCCAGTTGGCTAGATGAGGTAGATAATGTTCCTAAAAAGAAACAAATGTTTGTAGGCATAGGTATCCTCGCAAGAAAAAAGGATCAACTTCAAATGGAGGAGGAGGAGAGGGATGAAGAAGAAATGGAAGAAAATATCCCCAAGAGAGTGGGAAGGAATCCTATGAAGGAAAAGTGAGAAGAAATAGCCAATAGAGAAAAGATGGTGGGAATATGGTCTACTCTATATAGGTCTCTATTGTTTGGATTGAGAATTATTAAACTACCAGAACTAGTGTACCCCCGCAAGGTGGCAACCAAAAACTCCAAGATAATTCATGAATGTAGTCTCCTGGAACTATAGAGAACTTGGTAGTCAATATAAAGAAGTGACACTCAAGAATTTAATTAGATCAGAAAACCATACCATCCTCCTTCTCCAGGAGACTAAGTTGGAGGCCCAATAATCCCTAAAAATTTACAAGCAATAGTGGCATAATTGTGATGGAATTTCATCTAGTTCAAGAGGCACTTCGAAGGGGATTTTCTCCCTTTGGAACAACACTTCTTTGTGTATGGGCTTCACTTATCATACTCAACATTGGATACTAACTAGCTTCGCACTCGAGTAAATGGGTACATGGGTAAATATTTTTAACATATATATGCTAGTGGCCTACAAGGAAAAGGAAAGTTTTTGGAGCTCTCTTTTGGTACTCAAATACATGGGACACATTCGCAATAATATAATCATGGGAGAATTTAATGTGATTTTGCATGATAGGGAAAAATAGGGGGAAACATAACAAGGGATCCATTTCGAGAAAGAATGGAGGACCTTCTATTCGAAGGCTAGCATTCATGTGGTTGAATCAAAGGCTAGAGTAATGTCACATAGAAACACAACTTGATATATTTATTGTACATAATGAGCTCTTTCTTCAAGACAACATTATCGGGCTTAGAATTATTCCTTCAATGACTTTGTACCACAAAACCATTGGTCTTCTCATTCAATAATTTCTTGACTTTAGTCCCTCACCATTTTGTTTCAATCCCCTTTATCTATACGATCAAGTAGTGGTGAACAAAATCTCAAAATCCTGGAGGATTTGGGTCATAGGTTCACCAGTGTTTATTTGAGAGAAAAACTTTAAATCATTCAAGAGTGCTCTCAAAGAATGGGTAAAGGCATCATATTCCCCACCGACAAGTGAGAAAGAATCCCTCAAAGCCTATTTAGTTGTTATCCAATCCAAAAATGGAGACTTGTGACATTACTCCAAAACTTCAAAAGGTTGAGATTATGATCCACCAACTGTTACACAAAGGCTCTGTGAGCTAAAGAGGAAATATGGTGATTAAAATATCAAATTTTATGTCTCAAATCAAGAGATAGGAACACAACATTATTTCATGGGAAATACAAGGCAAGAACTATAAAAAATAATTTCAAATAGATATCCTTGGAAGACAAATATAGAATCTCTAATTCCTAGGCTATTGAGGATGCATTAAGATCTCATTTCGAGTCATTATACTCAGAACGGGAAAAGGATGAACCTAAAACTACTACTACCATGTTGGTACATATCCCGATCATTATCATAGAGGAAGAGAACGATGAGTTGATGAAATTGATAGAGGACCTAGAGATTCTTGATGCAGTTTGTAGTCTGGCCCCTGACAAAACCCCAAGTTCTGATGGATTCTCCATCCACTTTTTTAGATTTTTACGGATTCTAATCAAATCATATCTGAGAATAATGTCACAATATGTTCAAAATTCATGCAAAGTGGAAGGGAATACTAGCTCCTCATTTCTTTCCTTTATTCCAAAAAAGGTAAATCCCTCCTCCTTCTCTCAATTTCATTTGATCTCCTTATTCAATTCCTCATGCAATATTTTGAAAAAGATCATAGCCAATAGGTTGAATGATATTTTGCCTAATATTATCTCCAACAATCAAGGTGTCTTCATGCAAAATAGATATATTGTGGATCATATAGTTATGGTCTAAGAAGTCATCCATTCAAGCAAGGTAACAAAGACAAGGGAATGATCATCAAACTTGACATTGCCATTGCCTTTGATAGGGTAAGACACTCTTTTATTTTTGATGTTTTGTTTAAGTTTAGGTTAAGTCCTTCTTTTATTCAATGGGTATCCTCTTCTTTTTTTCCTCAAAAAAAAAAAAAAAAAAGCATAAATTTTATTTCATCTAGGGAGAAAAGAAATTTACATTTTGTAGAAATACTTCTGTCCATGTATTTTGCCGCAAAATCCATCCGGCGCCAAAAACTGCTTCGCCCCAAGAAGGGGCATAAAAATACAGTAGTGAGAAAAACTATAGCAAAATATCCATAATACTTTCAAAAGTCAACCCAAAATATTGAATGTCCAAGATGCATAAAGTCAGGAAAAAGGCACTTCCAGGAGCCTATAGCCAACAATTAATCCAAAAATAAAAACAAATAATGTTCAGACGTTGATCATATATATAAAAATTGGTTATATTCATGTGCACCATAAATACTTTCCAAAAAGACACTGCCATATATGTTGGAAGAGCCACATAGGTAAACTAGATAGAGGGGTCATGGGGGCTTGGACGGTCTATGAACGGTTTGTGGTAGAAGTCAAAATGTGTTTCGTCCTTTATTAATGAGATCAATCATTTACCAAAATCTAATTGTAAACCTTCCTTCGAGAGTGAATCGGACAAGGAGTCTAATGTTATGACATTTATGTGATTTCCCGATCCAGTTTATGACTATCATGGAGTCCCCAAAAATCTAGAGGAATTTTATTCCTTTCTTCCCAACAAAAGACAGCAAAAGTTTTAGAACTATCATTTATGCATAATTGTTGGTTTCTAGACCCAACCCATTTGAAGTTTAAATAAATAATTTTCTGATAAATGGAGCATTGCTCCCCCCCCCTGCATAACTACTTGTTGTTTTAAGAGGCCCCATCAAACAAATCCCATGGCCTTGAGTAGTCCATTTGTTCTTCTAGGATGATTCTAGCTTAACTACTCCCTTTTTCCTGTGAGAAATGTGATAGGATGTTAAGGCCCTATGTTGCAATGATTCCTAAGAGAGAAATCTTGTCTTGGAAAATGGAGGAGTTCCTAGCCAACCAAGTGTTGATTTTTCATAAGATAGGTTAAGCATGAAGTTCATTCCATTTTTAGTATTTCACTTAACCATAAACAATAATGTTGCAACAACCAAGATCACAAGAAGAAACACCATGCACAAGAACACAAGAAGTATCATGGGAAACCCTTCTCAACAAGGGAAGAAAACCGAGCCAAATCCTTTGCTATAATATTCAAGAGAAAGACCTTAACCACCAAGAAGGACCTAGCACACAAGAGGGTGCTTCAAACCCTATAACTCTAGTGCCCAAGAGAGGTGCGCACCTTTTACCAAGTAGACGTATTTGTTGTAATTTCCAAAATACACAATAAAGATGTGATTCCACTATGGGGAATCATCCCTTACTTATATTAGACTTGACCAATCAACAAAGGCGTCTATTGGCTCAATAGGGTCGACATCTCTAAGTCAATTTATAATCATTATTATTAATATTATTATTATTATTATTATTATTATTATTATTATTATTAACAATATTAATTATCTTTTACATTTATTATTAATCACATTAAGGTGGGGCCGACATGTACCCTTTACATAAAAATTAGGGTTACAGGCAGGTCTGACTCTTGAACAACATATAGCAAAGGATCCGATACACCCACTAGTGCTCATCCACTAGGGGCACATCCATAGGGATGTCATAGCTTTGGCTCACTGCATTACACAGAAGAACTGAATCTACACACGTTCACTTGTGCTCATCCACAGGCACGTCCACTCTATAGATCTTCTTTCCCACTGCCTCACACAGGAGAATCATCTGGATTTTTCTCATCAACTCTGTTGCTCAAAGGAGGCTAACACGTCATCTTCATTTCTATTCACATGATGATGCACCCAGCACTTTGGGATTTAACACGTTCACCTTGTGCTCAGCCACAGGCATGTCCAACTCATCAGATCACCTTTCCCACTGGATAATCATTTGGAGTTCTTCTCACTCTCTGAATGGAGGAGGTCATCTCTACATTCCTAGCTCTGTCTCAGGCAAGAACCATGTACCATTTTTAGGGGCTTTGTCTCAGGTTTGTAAGCTGAGAGAAAGGCTTCACATAGCTGCAATGATCCACACCTCGCAAGGTTTTAAGCTGGAGAATGTCTCACATAGTTGCATTCATCAACACCAAATCCCCCAATTATGATCAGTGGAAGATCCTTGATTCTACGGTTTGAAGAATTTGTAGCCCAAGTCTACCAAGCCTCTTCAATGGTTTGTCCCTTCCAGTTGCATTCTTAGCCCATGAATTTAGAGCTTTCTTTCTACATTTGTTTTACAAAGGGATAGTGGATGAAATGATGTGACATTGTTTCCTCATCGACCTTGCGTAAAGTACACCATCTCGGGCCCTCCAAATTTTTGTATTTCATCCTATCCCAGGTTGGTATTTTGTTTTTGATTAGACACCACATAAAAATGTGGCCTTTTATGAGGCATTTAACCTTCCACAAACCCTTCCACCACCATGAAGGCTCTCTTTATTGAAAGTCTATGCTTAATTGAGAGTGTCCTAATTTTGGAGTGTAGATAGCATGAGGATCATGTTTCCATACAAGTTCGTCCTCCCTTTCCATTATACAGATGTGAATTGCTTTAAGGCCTCTTGTGTAGTTTTTCCATTGAGAAGAGATAGCATCTCCCAGCCCTAGCTGATCTGAATCCTTCCATTATTGACTCCATATTGAAGTGTGTCATGGGTTAGCTGTCTGATTTAAATGATAGAAACCTTTTGTGTGTACCTAACTGATTAGAGCAATGGGAAGAATATGATTTGTCTCATTTCCTGGCCAGGGATTTAATTTGATTATGACCTTTGATACATTCCCTAATCTCCATGCCAAACCCTCCCCAACAACAGGAAAGGATTTGATAACCACTTTCCATATTATAGAGCAGTTTGATCTCTCCTTTGATGGGCTTCTAATTCATTCCTCCATAAAATATGGATGAATTTATTTGTGAGTAACCACCTTTGTCCATAAGATTTCATAGGTAATCAGTCTCCAGTTGGCTTTGGTCACCAGAGCATTTGATAAAAACAAGATGTTTTTTAATTCCGAACCACCCAACATTTTAAGTGCAGCCAGAGATTTCCATTTTACCCAAGGAATGACAAATTGTTCCTTTGATCCAGCCCATAAAAAATTGAAACATAGCCACCTTACTTTGTCCAGGATGCCTTTATGGATCCACATAAGAGACATCCAATAAAATGGGATTGCTTCCATTATTGATTTGACCAAAACCAACATGTCCACTCTAGAGAGCCATCTAAAACTCCAATATTTCAATCTCTTTTCTAGTTTGGCTATAAGCCAATGCCAGTCTTCTTTCCTATAGCATTTTGGCTTCAACTGAAATCCCGTGTATTTTAGGCCCGCATCAAAATACTTTTGTTCATAGGGAAAGTATGTTTGATAACATAAAAAAAATTATTCTTCCACATTGTGGATTGAGAGTGTGGATTTTCGCTCATTTATTTTCATACCCGTCACTCGAACAAAGAGATTTGGAATGGAGTGCAAATTTTCTACATCCCCTAGAAGTCCATTACAGAATATAAAGACATCATCCACAAAAAGTAGATGGGTGGGATTTAGATTAGGGGAAATTTAAATGCCTTGAAACTCGCCTCTGGATTTTGCATCTCCAATGGCCCTGCTTAGATCTTCCGCGGCCAAAAGGAAAAGGAGGGGTGACAAGGGACATCCATTTATTAGACCTCTCTTGGAATGAAAGAAATGGGAGACAGTCTCATTGATAAGGACAACAAAAGAAACAATCGATATACAACTCATAACCCGGTTTATGAAAGGAACTCTCAAACCTAAATGAGTAAGGAGGAGACTAATATAGAGCCAACTTACTTGGTCATAGGCCTTTAATAAGTCGATCTTATCATTGCTCCTTTGACTTTTCTGGTTTTTAAAATTTCCATAGCTTCATGTGCCACCCCAATGGCTTCATGTATTTGTCTTCCTTCCAAGAATCCAAATTGTTCTCAGGAAACTGTGTCTCATAGAATAGATTTTATTCTTCTGGCAAATAACTTTAACACCACTTTATAAATGCAGTTACAAAGAGATATTGGTTTGAAATCCTCCAAAGAATGGGGGGCATCAATCTTAGGGATAAGGGAAATAAAAGTGTCATTTAGTGGTGCATGCATATGACCATTTATGTGGGATTCCTCCACTACTTTCAAAATGTCTAAGCCAATAATCTCACAAAGCCATAGGAAAAAATCAATAGTCCATCCGTCCGGGCCAAGGATTTTATCCTTCTAAAAACTGTGAAGGACTTCTTTGAGTTCTTAAGTGACCTCAGCCATGATTGCTCTATTATTCTCTTCATTTTCAAATTTTGAAAAGCAGACGGTCGCCTGCACAATATCAACAATGGTGGTTCACTCATCCATCTTAAAAAGGTTCTGAAAGGGCCTTTTTCCCAATTGAGCCATTCCATCAAAAGAGGGGATGGTTCTTCCCGAGGGGTCATTTAGAATCCAAATAGTATTCGACATCTTCCTTCCTTTTGCATATTCCTGGAAATATTTTGTTTTTTTATCCCCACTCTATAACTAGAGGACCCATCGTTTCAAACGCCAAACTTTTTATTTTTCTTCTAGTAGATACCTCTGTTTCTTTTCTAGGTTTATCAAGGCCTCCTTTGATTCAGGAGTGGCATAAATCCCAACCTTTTAATCATAGGCAGTCTGGAGAATTCATTCAATATCAATTAGTTCCTTTTCATCCCTCTGCCTCTTTTGATAATCCCATTCCATCGTTTCCTTCTTTACTCTCCTTAGATTTGCAGCAAATTCAACTCCAGTTGGGACTCTTGGATTTTCTTCAAAAGAGATCCAAAGTTCTTTGACCAAGTGTAGAAATCCCTCCTCATTTAGCCAAGATGAATTGAACGTAAAAGGGTTGGTTAGTTTTTTAATCCCTCCTGTGACTTCCAAAAAGATCGGAAAATCGTCAGATTCACCTCCACATCCTACCCATTGTCTTATCTGTAGTGGGGTCTCCAACAACTTCTCTAAAACCAAAAAATGGTTAATTCTCTTTTCTATTTGGTCCTCCCCAACTCTTTTATTTCTCCAAGTGGGACTATGTTTTGTCAGTGCAACATCAATCAAGACATTTTCTCCCATGATGTGGCTGAAGAAATCCGATAGAGGATCAGGTCTTGCCCTAGGACCCCAAATTTCTGCAACACCCATAGAGAAATTTAGATCATTGCGTAAGATGAGGCCATCACTATTCATAAAGGTATTATTGAGAAAGGATTCCCATAATGGAACACATTCATGGTAAGGCCCATAAACATTTAGGACCAATAACATCGATCCCAAGTCTTTCAAACAAATTTTCACTCCTAGAGATGATTCAAAACCCCAAGAGTTTTGAAGTTTGATGGTTCTAGTATTCCAACCAATAGTCAATCACCTCGATCAGCCTCTAGAATTTGCACCTATAAACTTCCATTGTTTAAAAAGGGACTCCAAATAGGGGATGGTCATTGCTTCTTCCCCCATGGTTTTCTGAAGAAGAATGATGTTGGGCTAGTTAGTCTCCACCAACCTTTGGAGAGCCAAATTTTTTTAGGGGCTCACCACACCCTTGCAGTTCAAGGAGAGAAGTTTCGATAAGGAACCCCTTTTGGGGCATGCGAAGCTCTAAGTGCCCCAAAAATGGATAATTTTTTTCTTGTTGCCATATCCACTAGTGTTATGTTCTGAGCCTTTGAAATATGGGATTTTCTTCCCCAACCATTTCCTCTTGAAGTGGACATTGGGTTTTTCCCCAGTCCCACCATTTTTCTGCATAATCCTCCTAAAACAGGGATGGAATTATTCCTTAGTTGGTATGCCACTGCTTCTTCCTCCAATTTCTTGGAAGACTCGAGGTCACTGATTACATCTTTTGTGGGGGAAAAAGCATTTTCAAAGGCCAGGGAGCAAATGGAAATAGATGGTCCAGGTGGAGTGAAGGATGTTGAACCAAAAATCCTGAAGGAAAAAGGAACATTTTTAAGGGACCCTGACCAATCCCTACCCAATAGAGACAAAGAGTGTAAAATAAAATTTAAAGGAGGACGAGGAGGTGGAAAACCCAAATCAGAAGTGATCCCTTGCCACATGGTTTGTGTCGTTGAAGTAGGTTGAGTTGATTGGTCGCGATCAGGGCGCGAGTCTAGACCACATAATGGAAAGAATGATTTCCCTGATATTTGCTATCTGCACTATCCTCCAAATCTAAGAAAGACCCTTTTGTATCCCTCGTTTTGCCTTGCTTTCCTAAGGGGGATATAGATTCCACCTCTACCTGAGACACTAACCTATTCTTTTGAGTTGGTGAATGGGGTGTTAGACATTAAAATTCCTCACTTCGACAATGTCATAAGTGTCGCCCTTTCATTGTCGCAAGTGTCATAAGTGTCGCAAGTATCACACTTTATTGTCCCAAGTGTCGTAATTGTTGCATTCACTTTTCCTAAGTGTTGCATCTCAAATGACACCATAAAACACTTGCTACAACCCCTAAAACATATTAGAAGAAGAATCCCCATCATCTCACAATCGGAACAAGTTTTTTACCTAATGAATTACTCATCTTTTTAACATTCTGGAAGGTAGGCGCTCCCCTGCTCATATATAGGGAGCGCTACCACTCCTTTTCCATCTTAAGGGGGCGCTACAGCACTTTTTTTTCCACTTTAAGGGAGCGTTGTGTTGGTTGAGGGAATATTGGAGGAAATTCCACTTTCCTCTAAAGACAGATATGGATGGGTTGGGTTAGTTTGGCTCGAATATGACTCCATGGATGCATCTAAGGAAGATATCACAAATAATGGATCCATATCCTAAACCAATTCCAAAAATACTCAAGGTGATTGAGCCTCTCAAAGCCTACAAAT